>APFE030957980.1:4332-19866 GCA_000404065.3 Pinus taeda
TTCTATGGGGCTCCATAGTAACAATATGGGCACTACATGGGTACATCAATATAATGAGTGGGTTGTACTAATAACAATAAGGGGTTACTCTAGTAGTATAGGGGCCTAACATCTTGTGTCACAGGGCGGACACCCTCCTCAACCAAAAATCTATAGAGTCTGTCACAATACTCCATCTTGAATCTGACAAAAACCCTACGAGGCCACATGTCTACACCTATCTACATCATCTTGCCCCACATGTGCATTGACAACTTAGTCATTAGCATAAGAGGGCAACAGTAAAAAGTAGGTCTCGTCTTGAGACACCTTTAAATAAATAAATAAAAAATCTTTGAAGAAAAAGGGAAGTTTACCCTCCCATGTTTCATAGCATGAACTTTATCTAAATCCATATAAAAATGTTACATAAAAATGGATGACAATCTAATATATCATGGCCTCTACACCAAATAATCGACATAGAAAAATAGGGAAACCAATGTGCTTCCCATCACTATCATAAGGTGAAATGGTACTCAATAATAGTGAGAGTAACCTAACCTCCTCTACACCAAAATAGGTGATCCGTAGTTATCCACCAGATACCCAAAAATGTGTTGAATGCACTACATGATGCCCAATATATGTCTAAGAGTAGGCAAGCTGACTCTTTGTTCCAACACCATGAAGTACATCAAGGCACTGGGGAAAATTCCCCCCTATCATGAATAGGTTAGTGATAAATCAAATGTCCTCCTCAGTGGGTTGATACCACTTATCAGGACTGACACAAAAATCCTATTGGTGTAAATCTCATCGATGAATCAGTTGTGACAACAACCCAGAGTGCCCCTTCATGGATGTAGCCTCCTCATAATACATAAGGAGGCCTACATTCCTCAATAGGAATTGGGTCGCTATAGTAATGGGGAGAAAGTATAAGTTGGTTTCCCTCTCTTCTGCCTCCCACAGCTGGACCATATTGTATTGGTATAGCCTTTCCTCCTACTATTGTTTCTCCTCCCTCTGTTGATGTCTCAACATGATTGAAGTATAAAATACATCGAATTCATACATAAAACATAATTCCATTTTATTAAATGAAAAATGTGTTTTTAAGTATGGACATATAAGCTCCAATTAAAAAAAAATCATCCTCGTTGTGTCAAAAAAGCAGGAATTCACCAGACACTGTGGACCACAAAAACAGGAAATCACTACCCATGGTGCATGCATCGACTTGACACACCAATTTCGGTATGTATACATAAAAACACATTGGTTATTTCTATTTTTGAATGCAGTGTGTTGAAATAACATTTCACACCAATGCATATACATAACTTTTTTGTAGAGAAGCAGAATGTTCAGGTTAATGAACACACTGAGCTATAATTTTTTAATAGTTTTCAAGTGGTGCGTTTGATAAAAATAAATGCACTGGGAAGTAAATTTTATCATATACACCGCCATCAAAATTATAAATTTTCTCAGTGTGTTTCAATTTACCAAACGCATAGAAAAAAATATAGCGCGTTAACATCAGTAACTGATTTGTGGTGCACCCTATAAGTTTACAGGGTGCATCGTAACCATTCCAAACTAAACCCGTTGAATGCAATAAGTAGGAAAAAAATAAAAAACAACGGATTTTTTTACGTAATTTTAAATTTTAATCCACAAAAAAATTAAATTAGAGAGAAACATAGACATTTTCTCACCGGGGAGGCTTGGTTACCACGTAAATAAAAAAAATGAATCTGACCAATGTTTAAGAAAATTTGAAAGACACACAAAGAGAAATGGGTGTAAGGATGGAAAGCAAGGGAAACACTAACGACAGGGTGCTTCACAAAGGAAAGAGTAGCACCAGTGCTTGAGAGCTATACAACACTACAAATGGTAAAAATAAATTTTACAGTAGGTAGTTTTTAAATTTATTTTACCATGTCCTGGTGCACTCAAGTAACAGCACCGGTGCGTACCATTTCCTTAGCGCATCACCATTTTTTAAATTGAAAATCCTATAGTGGTGCACCATGTTCTTTATCCACCATGGAATTTCAATACAACAATAGAATCGATTCTTCATGGGAGTATAGAACCAAAATGGTGAAAATGAATTTTATGACTAACATTTTTTAAATTTGACCTTTGTCCAATGCTATCGAGTAGTATATGCACCAGTGCTTCGGTTTCACTTAGCATACCACTATGTTTAAATTAAAAACCCTATAGAGCTACACCTTATTATTTAAAAGTGTTTTTCAATACAGGAATAACATCGGTGCTTCATGCGAGTATAACATCGAAATGGTGAAAATGAGATTTACAACCAAAATTTTCGAAATTTAACCCTTTTATAGTGCTATCGAGTAGTATACACAATGGTGCTTCAATTTCACTTAGCGCACCGCTAATTTTTCAAATTTAAAACCATATAGTGGTACACCTTGTTATTTACACATCAGGGCATTTCAATATAGGAATAACATTGGTGCTTCATGACAGTATAGCACCGAAATGGTGAAAATGAATTTTTTGACCGAAATTTTTTAAATTTAACCTTTTTCTGGTAGTATATACACAAGTGCGCCTAATATGAGTAGCGCACCATTGTTTTTTTTTGGTTAAAAAAAAAATTTACAACAATGTGCCACTTTCTATTAAACATCAGGTCCTCCAGTTGAAGGAACAACACTAGTGTGTCTAGTGTTATAAGTGCACCGCTATTTTTAAGCTAAAAACCCCACAATGGTGTGTAATATTTTTTTTTATGTACGGGGCTATTTATATATAAGTTTGGCACTCGGTCTTTGTGAGAGTGTAGCACCAGATTGGGAAAATGAATTTTATGACTAATATTTTTTAAAATTTAACCCTTTTCTTGTGCTATCAAGTAGTATACACATCAATTCTTATTGTGTACTTAACACGCCGATATGTTTTTACTTCTATAAAAAATAATTATGTCACTTTGCACCATATGCTATTAAGCACCGGTGTGTATAATTGTATAACACACCAGTTTGTTAGTGCATTATAGATGAACCATTAAAAAATATTTGTTAAAAAATTAATTTGCCCAACGCTACTAGTGACCTCTGCTACAAACACATTTTTAGGTTATTTCTATAGGGGATTTTGCAAGAACCTCTACGAGAGGGTATTTTCCTTGTAGTGTTATTATAGGTGACCCATGGTGTTAAAGTGACCTATGGTATTTCTCCCATATTATTTGGAGGAGAAAAATTATAAAAAGGAAGATGAAATTTCTTTTGGGATATAATTGAGTACTTGATATTTGGTTAATAGTTATAAGAGCTCATGTAGCATAAGGTGGGAGGGAGAAACTATCATTGTATTTGCTAGTCTTAATGTTGAAATACACACCCTAGTTCGTGGTGGTTGGTTTCTGTGTTAAAATGCACACCATAGATAAATATTGTGTTGTGGGTTTTTAGTTGTGCTTGAGAACACTGAATTACTAAGAAAACTACAACATCAATCTCGCCAAGGGATACGAGGATCCAGACAATTTAAAACTAAGAAAATTATAGGTCCGATAGACCAATTTGATCTCAGTGGACGTTAACCACTATCATTATCATTATCATTATTAATATATATGAGAAGGATCAATTCATTGGACCAAGTTGCTAGATATTAGATTGTAGAAGTACAAGAACAAGAACCCCAATATATATTCCAACTTTTTGATGTAATATCTTTCCAAAACATATTATCAAATAAAATAAATTTAGGTTTTTTCTAAATTTTCTACAATCTATATGGATCTACGTTGCATTTTATCAATAATTTTGGATAAAAATTATGCTGTAATAATTTCTAGGATTTTTAACAAACTAATACAAAGGAATATTATAGTGGTATCAACGTTGGGTTTCCTCCAATATTCAAGGGTTTATTTTAAAAAAAATCTTCCAACTCAACAAATAACTTGTTTGAATAAGTAATTCTAAGGATTGAAGACTTGAGCAAAAATGTTATAACATAACTAGTTTTCACACCCAAAATATTTTTTTTTTGCCTATAATTAATGGGTTTTGTAACAATTATAATATTAAATGTTACAAGTTGCATATACATATGCATTCCCTAAAGAATATAATGCTTTACAACGTTGGGTTTGCATAATTATCCCTATGTATTAAAATTTATTCCATCCTCAACTTTATATTGTTCTTTATAAATGTTTCCCTGTTGTTGTATGAAGTTTCCATTTTGCTGTATGTTATACATATATATCATGTTAATTAAAATATCCCCAGCAGGATGGATAATCCATATCAACCATATGAACTAGAAAATTTCCAAATTCTTTAAGCACACACAACATAACCACTATGGTTAACACACATGTTATTCACACTTGGTTCTTGTTATTTCCATGGTTCTTTTAAATATTTATTTCATGAATTATAGTGTTCATGTGGGATAATTTGAACCACCTTTTGATTGTGGTTGGCATACATTAGACACCTATCACATATTTCTTTTCAGGGGATAACTGTACTGGGAAACTTTTAATGGTGGTGATCTATTTGTGATAGATCGAAGGGTTAAAATTGATTTTCCTCAACCCTAATCAAATACCCTACCCTTTCTCAATTATTTGACTTTTCATTTTCCTTCTTTTTCTTCTGTGGAGTGCCAATCTAAGGCTCTCAGGGTTTCATGGCTTCCATTGGCCCCATTTTGATTTCTATGGTCTTTTACCCCTTGTTTCCTTTCACATTTTCTCACCATGAAGACTCTCATCTTCAGATAACTTGACATGTTCACTCAAGTACCAAATTTTCTCATCAACATTCAATGGTAATTTTGTAGCTTTATTTTCTCTTTGTTTGCATTTTCATCTAACTCTTGAGAATTTCACATACGTCTAGAGCATTGTAAATTTTCCCATGGTGATTTTTCCAGTATCAGTGATGTAGCATGCAGTTTTTGAGACTCCCATTTGGTCCTATGGTTTTGCATGGGGTTATAGAGGTAAGCTTGGACTATTTTTCAGAGCTCAAAAAATGAAATAATTCTTGTTTAAATTCTCTTATATCTGGGATTTAAATTGGCTCTCACCATCCTTCTTTCAATAGCAAGGTTTTGGATCGAATGGAATTACAAAATTTCAATTGCAAGAGAACATGGGTAAGGTTTCATTCCTTCCCTTCTTCATTGAATCTCTTTGGTTTACAATGCATAAAAAGAAGGAATTTATAGCATTTTCATTTGTTTTTCCTTTAATGATGGTTGCTATCTATATATCAATTATATGATAAAGGGTTTTTTAGGGTTTCCTGCGATTAGGGAGTTTATTAAGGGTTTACACCCATGAGAGTACAATTGTTTCATTTATATTATTTTCATCATGTCATTGTGTGTAGACTTTGAGATTTAATCGGGGTTTTTTATTTTGTCTAATGAAATTCTTTGTTTCAAATTCCTTTATTTCCATCTGTGAATGGGTTCATATCATGACAAGGTTTAATCCTTTCGTGTTTGGTTGCATGAGGGGTTTGGAGAATTGGTTGAATTGGGTTCTCTAGACATAATATATTTTCTTTTCTTCCAGTAATTTTGGCAAAATCCTACCCATTTTCTTCCTTTTGAGGGTTTCTAACTCAATCTAGCACTTGGTTCTAGGTACAAATTTGTGACACAATAAAAATTTATTTCCTACAGTGTTTAACTTATTTTTTTCAACATTTAGATTCCAGCATCGTTGTGTTACATGGTAGCTTCCTACCACTAGTACAAAATGAGAGATTAGTGACTACGTGACTAAAAACGTTAGTCACCACAATTATTTCAAGTTAATTACTACTAAATTTGTGCAATTTTAAGTGACCCAACACAAAATGACTAACATAAATGACTAGTTTAGTCTAAGGATAAAATATATGACTAGATAATAAGTGACAAAATTAAAAATGATTAATGTAAATAACTAGTATAGTCTAAGAATAAAAATATGACCAACTAACAAGTAGAAAAAGTATATGAATTAGTCATTTATGCTAGTCATTTTTAGTTGTATTACTCTGGAAATGGAAGATTACATTTTTGATACTGAAGTGTTACATTCCACTTAATTTTAGTACTACAAATGGATTTAGAGACCCCCTTTTAACATTGTAGATGGATTCAGAGACACCCTTTAAGGGGGCCTCTGAATCCATTTTTAGTGTTAAAATTTAGAGTCAAAAAGGAATTTAAATCCATTTACAATGTTAAAATTTATATACAAATTAAGTTAATAGGGTCTTTCAACCCATCTACAATGTTATAATGTTAAAACTTATATACAAATCAAGTTAAGGGGGTCTTTCAATACATCTACAATGTTAAAATTTAGAGGCAAAGAGGTTTTTGAATCAATTTATTAACTTAATATTGGATAATTATTTTAACCCTTACAATATAGAGGAAAAGAGGTTTTTGAATGAATGCATTAACTTAGGATTGGAGAATTATTTAATTATTTTAATCCATACAATATGGAGATGATTTAATAATTTGGGAAAATTTTGGGTTTTGGAGAGGGAAAACCCTTCATTCATATACATTAGGAAATTAGAGGAATTATTCATGTTCCAACCCATTTTGTTTTTTATTGATTCTTTCCTGCAATAATATAACAATAATGAAGTTGGTCTAACACATTTTTCTACCCAACAGGATTGGCTCTTACTGTGTCTAGCTTGGATCTTTTTCACATTTTCTGTGAAACCCAAATTTCTATCTTGTACTAGAGAAAAATACTATGTTTGAATCATGATATTTTACCATGAGTATAGGAGGAGGAAGATTTTACAATTGAAATTATCATATTGAGAAGGATTGTGGCATTTGCAGTGAATAGGTGATGAGTTTATGCTATTTTTTAAGTTCCTTTTGAGTTGAATTTTTATGGTATTTTCTTATTATGGAGATTAGGTTTTGGGTAATTTTATTTGTCTTTTATTATGATTAGTGCAGTCATGTACAAGAACCAGCTACGACAACTTTCTATGAGTTTTTTCAATTTTCCTTTGTACCTTTACATACAGGATGGGCACGATCATGCATCTCATTTCAAGACAATAGTCACATTCAATGGTGAAAGTTTTGAAAGAAAAAAAAGTTATACCATTTTATGCCAGTCTGAGCACGTGGCTATGGACATTGCTTTCAATACTCTCTCGAGAAGAGGCCCCTCACAATATCTCGCGACAAGAATCCTAGTAAGTAGACCATTGCTTATTTCTTTTTCCTTGTTGTCTTTGATAATAGATTGAAATTTGTACAGAAACAAAAGTCTTATCCCTTAAATTTAATAGGCACTACCGCATTAAAATTGTATCTTGTTTTACTTTTTGAGTCTCATTGGCCTATGAAAAATAATGCAATTTCTTTCTGGTATCATCCCTTTTGCTTGCCCATCCTGAATTGGTTTTATACCCGATCAAACCTTTAAACCCTTTGGGATGGTACCCAAAGGCTCTTGTTAATGAAATTTGTATCTATAAATCGAGCAAGGTTTCCTATCCTACCCAATCGAAAATGGCAAACACTACACCGAAAATAATACATAGCTTTAGCTTTACTTAAAGAGTTGTTGATGCCTATAAAATATATTACAAGTTTCACTGGATAGGTTAGGGTCTATTACTTGTAACCCTTGTCACACCATTAAAACATCCATGTTTTGATCCTTGTAAAAGTTTCACAAACTAGACAAATGATGTAGGAGTATCCAAGCACCCTTCATTAAAATAAGAATCCAAAGCTGTGAAAAGGGGAACATGTCGACAATCATATAAACCAACGCAAATTGTGTTAAAACAGAGCTTAATTGACATAATTTGATAAGGTTTAATTAAATGTAATTATCTGCCATGTATGCATGACGAGAGGTTTAGGAGATTAGAGGAGGAAATCATGGATTTGAGATGATCAAAAACCTTGTAAATTTCTCTATAAAGAGTTTGTGTGGTGATAGAGATAAAGAAAGAGAGTTATGTGGATAGATAATAGACAGAACATAGATAATAGACAGAGAGGGAGGATATAATGTAATCAGTAGTGAAACTGTGACTAAGGCTGAAATTCCTTAGATTGTAATCTAATTTTGTATAATATAAATATGTGTGTTATGTCTTATTTCATGTGTCTGTGTATATATGCATTTAAGAGTTAAATTCTGTGTTACTAGTTTATTGATCGACCATCGATCACTATAAGGAACGATGCCAATCCAATGACATCAGAGTAAACTGTTGTATTGAGTGATGTGAGTGTTTAAATAAAGTGTTCCAGAGTTAATTTGTGTGGAAATGTGAGTTCCATCATGAGCGAATGAGAATAAGCGAAAGGAGGAGAATTTCAAGTGAGCCGTCGGATCATTTAGATCGACGAATATTAATGGTGGAAGAGGAATAACAGAGGAGTAGATCTGGATCGTCTGATTGATAAACCAATAGATCGATGGTCACTGTGAGGCTTAGATGCAGGGGTGTTAAGTAGTGAAGGCAGTCTTCATAAGGTGGTAAGCGGATTATTAGGCGGCCTCAAAACCATAAGTGGTATTTGAGAGGACAAACTTGATGAGGTTTATGAACCATAAATTAATCCAGTTGAAGTCCGGAGGTGATCAGGACTGTCCATTGAATCCGAGATCAGACAGATATCATGTGTTAAGAAAGTACAAATGAAGCTTTGAAAAATGGACCCAACGAGGTTTTATACAATGGGGTTAACTCCTTGTTGAGATCCGACGATCTTGACTGTCCATCGGTTGACTGATCGAATGGTGATCGCGCTTGAATGTGCACATGGTTTAATAGTTCAAGTGGACTCGATGGATTATCAATGCAGGTTAAATTTATCTGAGATTCGGTATTATGCTTTCGAGTGAGACCATCATTTATTTGGTCAATTTTCATCATTACCGCAGTTTGTTTGTTTATGGGTTTAATGCGAAGCCGACAATTAAAACGTTTCCAATATAAATGTGGGCCAATAACCCATAGGTCCATGGAGAATTTTATAAAGATGAAGATAAATTGCCTTTAAGTAGTTTTCCTTTCATCATTTTGGTATCAAAGTAGGGTTAAGGAGGTACAATGATGTTAAATATTGGAGAGTTCATTGTCTTGTACTATCGTACAGATAGCGGTAGAGGAAGGTGAGGACAATGCAACAGCCTCATGGAATGATCAAATGGTTCCATAGAAGGGAGAACCAGATAGATGTTGAAAGACTAAGCTTAAAGAGATAAGCTTGTTGAGGGATCATGTAGTAGGAAGAAGTTTGTTACTGCAGAGGCTTTGTTGTAGCTCACAGAAAGATCATGAAGGAAATTCCACAGAGGATGTGGGTAGAATTGCTAAGGGATGATGGAGAAGCATATGACCAGGAGGTCATAATTTTCTGTACCTCGGGAGTTTGATGTAGGAGCATCTGAGAACCCTTCATTAAAATCAGAATCCAAAGCTGTGAAAAGGGGAAGACATGGACAATCATGTAAACTGGCACAAATTTTGTTAAAACAGAGCTAAATTGATGGAATTTGAGAAGGTTTAATTAAATGTAATTATCTGCCATGTATGCATAATGAGAGATTTATGTGATTGAGGGAGGAAATCATGGATCTAAGATGATCCACAACCTTGTAAATTTCTCTATAGGTTCTGTGTTGTGATAGAGATAGAGAGAGAAACTGATATAGATAGACAATAGACAGAGAGTGAGGATACAATGTAATCGATAGTGAAACTGTGACTAAGGCTGAAATGCCTTAGATTGTAATCAAATTTTGTATAATATAAATATGTGTGTCATGTGTCTGTGTATATATGCATTGAAGAGTTAAATTCTAGGTTACTAGTTTATTGATCAACCATCGATCACTGTAAGGATCGATGGCAATCCAATGATATCAGAGTAAACTATTGTATGGAGTGATGTGAGTGTTTAAATAGAGTGTGGAAGAGTTAATATATGTGGAGATCTGAGTTCCATCATGAGCGAATGAGAATAAACGAAAGGAGGAGAATTTCAAGTGAGCTCTCAAATCGTTTAGATCAACGGATATTAACGGCAGAAGAGGAATGGTGGAGGAGTAGATATGGATCGTCCGATCGATAGACCAATAGATCGACGGTCATCGTGAGGCTTAGATGTGGGGGTGTTACGTAGCGAAGGCGATTTTCATAAGGTGGTAAGTAGATTATTGGTCGACGTCAAAACCATAAGTGGTATCCTAGAGGATGGACCCGATGAGGTTTATGAACCATAACTTAATCCAGTTGATGTTCGGAGGTGATCAGGACCATCCGTTGAATCCGAGATCAGATAGATATCACGTGTTAAGAAAGTAAAGATGAATCTTTGAAAAATGGACCTGATGAGGTTTTATACAACGGGGTTAACTCCTTCTTGAGATATAGTGATCTTGACCATCCATCGGTTGACTAAAAAAATGGTTATTTCACTCGAATGTGCACATGGTTAAATAATTCGAGTGGAATCGATGGATTATCAATGAGGGTTAAATTTATTTGAGATCCAGTCTTATGTTTTCGAGTGGGACTAGCACTCATTTGATCAGGTTTCGTCGTTACCACTATTTCTTTGTTTCCAGGTTTAATGGGAAGTCACCAATTAAAATGTTTGTGATATAAACGTGGGCCCATAACCCACAGATCCACATATAATTTTATAAAGATGAAGCTAAATTGCCTTTAAGCAGTTTTCCTTTCATCAACTAACTATAAAAGGATAAGGGAAGAGAGATGGCCTTTTAACCCTCTATTATAATATCGATCCACCATCCAAACTAGGCTGGCTCAGATGAAACATGTCGGCATAATTAGTAGCAGAGTAGTCAAATGGCTAGAGGTGCAAGTCCTTGGTTTGATTCATATCTTGTCCAAGTTTTAACACATTCAACCATTTTTTGTAGTTTTAAAGGCAGATGAAATAAATTTCAGGGGAACCTTATTTGCTTACCTAGAAGTAGTATGGCTATTTGTAGCATCCTTAGAATTTTAAAAACAAGCTAGCTAGCTTGGTTCCCTTAGCAGATAGAGCTATATGATATCTATTGTTGGATATATCTACATTTAGAGTTGAACTTTATTATTTCCATGCCACTTGAAGAAATAATGACAAACTAGAGTCGATATTCATCCATCTCGTGTATCCTATTCAGTTGAATTAAGGGGATTTGAAATTTGGCCTATGCCACATGCAACTGAACCTAAGCAAAGAATTTGGAATTTTGATCAGTAGTTAATTATTTCCACTGGTAGAAGCAACTGTGCATGAACCTCATGTTTCCTTAAAACTTAAAAGTCAACATGCTTGTTTTGGAGAAGGTATAAAATTAACAATTATCCAGCCTATGTTGAATGGGCATCCAGTTAAGGGAACTCTCTTAGGGAAGGTGGGACTTTGATTATTGTTGGATTTACACTCAATGTAGGTTGGAAAATCTACTCCATAAAAGAGAAGGCCGATAGAAAAGTTAATTATTTTTTTTTTAAAAGAGTGGAGGCCAGAAAAGTTGAAGATGACATTATTCCATGAAACTTTGTGAAAAAAATGTGGAAATTTATAATTAAAATGTCAAAAAATGTTAAATGTAACACACTTATAAATGTTAGTATAAATAATTACTTTATGAGGTGTGTTTTGACTTATATGACAAAACTGGAGTGTACAAAAATCTATTACAAGAGATGGCCCAAAGGGATGGGGTGTTATTACCAATATATACAACAATGATGTTAGGATTGAGACATATGCTAGTGTTTATGTGTTCTGTGGAAGTTGTTGGGATGAACTTTCAAGGTGAAGCTACAAAGTCAAAGAATCATGCTGAAAAAGATGTTACAATGGTTGTGCGCCATCCTTAAAGCAACATATATTTATGCACATTATTGTAGTGTATCTAATTCTTGGGTTGGTAATGTTATGCCCATTTTTTATTTTTTTTGTAGATACTGGATATTTATATCATGCCCAAATCTACAATCAAATTCAAGAAATCATTAAGGCTCATAGCTTTCAAATTTAAATTGAGAACATATGTGAAGCCCCTAACAGACTTATAGTTTCAAAAACATTTCAATGGGTGAGGTTACTCTAATTTTTGTGTCTAATGGCCTCAGGAAAATATGAGGGAACCTCACTAATGGAGGTTGTTAATATTTCTTTCCAATGAGGTGAACATAAGTGTTGTCTACGAAGGAAATTAAAAAGTGAGTGCTAATTGTTAAATTAACTTTAATGGCGGCCTTTGTAATTTCCAATTAGGATGGGGAAAGGGAGTTTTGGAGCTAAGATTTCTTCAATGCTAACGATCCTTAAAGAAGAATTATTGACAAGATAGACTGGAAAGCATTCAAAAGTTATTTTATCAACTAAACCTTCAAGGTAATGTTTCTATAAGCATTAGAGTCTAGACATCATCGGGCATGGTAGTGCGTAAAAGGCATAAATGCAAATAATAAGGAATTTATTTGTAGAAATTTTTGTGAAGGAGAAAGATTATCACATTAATAGAATCTCAATATCAAATTTTCAACAAGAATAATGTAGTGATCTAGGTAAATTTTATGTACTCGGGTTTGTGGGAATTAATGTTTGAGGATGAGATCTCCTTGTGTCAACTAACAACTAAATCATATTCAAACAATATATCTTATGATGAAAAACTCAATAGTTAAAACAAAGTACTAAATAAAATGAAATTCGTAGAATAAATTTCTTTAGTTAATAAAATCAATACAGTTTCAACTAAATCATATCATAGGAGTTCATATAATTTTGAATTTAGATAAAGAACCAAGTTATACACATGAAGGTTGCATACCTTAATTAGCATTCAACTAGAATCCTATGTATAGATTGATCTGAGAAAATTCAAAAAATATATCATTCCTCTCCTACAAATCTCTTTGACTTCAGATCCACATCCCTATTTTTCCTTCACTGTCCCTACCAATGTAGGATATTGGTTCTGATTTAGCTCGACTTTGTTGTATTTGTTTTACCTAGATTGTGGGGTACTAAGTTTTCCTTCGATCACAGTTCAAAACCATTTTCCTACCTTAGCATGTGATCTGTAAGTGTGCAAAACTACTATAGGAGAGCACCATCTATTTTTTACAAAAAATAATCTCCTCTATAAAAGGGCACCCATCATGATCAGGAAGTTGAACTGTGATTTTTGGAGGCCCCTCCTCGTATTAGATTTTCGTTACAAGTCATATCGCAACTTTGGCCCTCATACTTCCGTAGTTCTTGGCTACTTAGAGAGTTTATAGGATTGGATTATCCTCCTAGAATGGACCTTGATGAATCAAGAGTCAACTCATATTTTCAGTTTAGGTAGATGTTTTCTGTTGTAGTATAGAGACAACTTCAAAATACATCATTTCCTAAATGAGAGGGTCCTTGTAGCCAAATGAAACAAACAAAGAAATTCAATTCCCTCATATTTTCCCAGATCCAAGAGATAGTGAAGAATTATTCTTGTAGGAAATATTGAGAGGGGGGGTGAGTTAGTATTTATTTTACAATTGTTACTTTTATGCTAATTAAGATCACTTAAAAACATAACACAAAATTAATAACAAGGAAATCATTTTATTAATCAGAATAACAAGGAATCCAATCCTCTTTTAAAATAATACAAGTTTCAATTAGTACAATCACACCTATGATCCCTTCAGGGCTCGAACCATAGATGAAGACTCCAATATTTAATTCACCAGGCTCCAACCTGTACTGCACCATCAAGCTCCAACTTGGTCTATTTGAGGACTCCAATCCTCTGAGGTTCTATCCTAATCCAAGGCTCCAACCTTGTGCTCTACCAAGCTCCAAATTAGTCTTCTTGAGGATTCCAATCATCACTACAACAAAAGCTCTAGCCTGATTATTTTCAAAGCTCTAACCTCTAGGGCTCCATTCCACTCCTTGAAGCCAACTTAGAAATTTCACAAAACTTACAAAACATCCTCAATGAGTTTTGAACATCATCTTCAAATATTTTCAAGAATATCTTCAACCAAGATTCTTCATTGATTCTTCAACATAGTCTTAAAAGACTATAATAAGGGATCTTATTTATGTGTGCTACAAAAGTCAAATTCAACTGGCATTTAAGGCATCTCCAAATCTGTTCGTCTGCACAAGGAATCTCATTTAGGGTTACTCCATAAGAACTTTAAAAATGTTGCTACAATTTAGGTTTTCTGCATCAATTTTACAAAGAGAAGTCTCGAGTGATGGCTCCAAACATAGCATTTGCAAGAGTATTCAATAAATATTCAGTAATGCTTGTCCTAAGATACTTCTTCCAACGTAATATAAGTTTTTGGATGATTTTCAAGGACTGGCTTAAAAATGTTACAAGGTTTCTCCAAATGAACTCTTTAGTATGTTTGAAAGATGCCAAATTATTATATTTCACTGATCTTTGAACAAACACTATTTCAACAATTCTTGCAAGGCCAAGAATACTACTTTAATGAGTTTTTCATTCTCCTACAGACATAGGTCAATGGGTTTGTTCTTGTCCTAAGATAGATTTATGGTTTAGAATTCTTTCAAGAGGGTGAAAGGTCTATCACTATAGGGCTAAAATATTGTCCTTCAATTAGGCCATAAGTTTTGTTCCAATGATAAAAAATTATGCCTTATCTCATGGACAAACAATTGCACCAAAAATATCCTGCCCACAAGACAAACACTAGTCCGATCTTAGAATATTCGACACGTCTCCAATATATTTTCTTTGTCCAGATGTAGGTTTTGTCTATAGAGTAGATATAGGTTTTCATAAGATGAATATTACAAAGAGAATATAGTTCAAAATTTCAATAGATATGCACTAGTCTAAATATTTCCAAGGATACTTCTCACAACTGTGAAAATGCAATCCTCCACAGGGTCTAAAACTAAAATTCCTTTATGAGAAAGGTCGAGTTGTAGAGGACTGTAAAAGGCCAAATTTTAGGGCTGATTACAACCTTGTGGTAGAGATGAAAATGCAGACCACTTAGGTCGAAATTATAGTGGCCATAGGGCCGAAAGTTTAGGCCTGAAATAGGTCACAATTTTAGAGATAGTCTCTACTCCAAAAGACCAAAATTTTCATTCTTCCACCAGGCTGAATTTTACAGTCTGAAGTCTTTGTCCAAAACAAAAATATCGAAAAAAAATATTTGTGCAAATCTCACAAAGAATTCAGAAAATGTTACCCTAGAATTTTATTAAAATAGCTATGCTTCTACACTTGTTATCTCAGATTTGAATTTATTTCCAAAATGACATGTATTGACCTTTTATTTTTATTTGTTTCAACCAATGAATAGACACAATTTTTGGGTGGAGAGGTCAATATGTGTAGGCTTAGGTAGGCTTGAAGCATTGTATTTTGAATTTAAAAATTACCTTTTCCGCATTGATAAAGGGTTAGGGACGAGGAAATATTTTTTGAAGAGAGGATGAAGCCCTTTATAAACTAATGCAAAATTT
>APFE030957980.1:20131-46158 GCA_000404065.3 Pinus taeda
ATCGTTTACATAGATATAGGTTTCATGCACCTAGGATGCACATTAGGTTTTATTCTTAGGGTTTGGACTTAGGATCTTATCTAGGGAAATTTATCTAGGATGCCATCTTATTGACATCAATGAGAACTTTATCTATAACTTGTTTCATTCAGAAATAATATTCTAGTTCATAAACCAAGAACAATACCCCCAGAATTTCGCTACCCAACTAGAAAAACGTTTGTACACAAACAGAGAGAAAAGAAAAGGAATGGAAACTATGGTGAGATATTTCACCAAAAAAGTTGACAAGAGAGAAGGGTTCTTAAAACCCTCAGAGCCTCTGGTTAAAAAAAAAATACATAAATGGATCTACAATGATGCTCCAAAATGAGGGGTCTCTTCTTTGAAATGATTGAGTAAACTTTACTCCAAGCCCCAATTTTGGGCTTCTTTGCCTAGCTTCCCCAAAACTTTCCCAACAATGGGAATTTTGGGGTTTCTCTCCTTTATGGAGGACTATAACCTACGAGGATTGATAGGATATTTTGTCGTTTCAAAAAATAATTTCTTAGGAAGACCGTTGTTCCCCCCTTCTCGATATTTCTTATCCTTAAGAAATGACAAACCTTGCTGTTACACATTGTGTTCCTCTTCTTTGATGTAATAGAGGAATTTTTTGATATATTCCATATAATGGTATTTTTACTTGTGCAATTCGATGAATTTTTGTTGATTTTTAATTCCTTCTCTAACGGATAAAGAATGTGATTTTTCTCTTACCTTTGCTGCCTTTATTTATGCAACTTCAGTTTCATCTTCATTGATGGGAAGAACCTGAATCAAGGTTAGAAAAAGGGAATCAATAATACACTTTTGCCCCTCGACTAGTGTTTTTATAATATAAAATCCAAAGTTCCATTGAATTAGTTGAGCTAATCTCAAGTGAAATCTGATGAGCAGTAACCACTGCAACATGTTTCTGAATTAGTTCCTCAACCTTGGGTTGCATTACTCTTATGTCTAGTATTGTATTCATATCATCTAATGGAGATGCATCAAAGACCATTTTTAATAAAGTAGATAATTATTTCCCTATATTCAATAGCTTTTTATTGACACAAGGTTCTAGTAGTCGAGTTACCTGTTGAAGATTTTTTGAATAAACAGATGTGGCTACCTTTCTAAAACCTTGCTCATTATATCAAGGCCCTATAAAAGAACTATTAAAGGATATTTGGTTTTCCCCAAAGGCTGTGAACTCCCAAGTACCCTATCCAAAGCCTATGCTAGTAGTGTGAACACCTCTCTATACATTGTAGAGTTTGATTTATCTTTAGGTTTTTTAAACAAGGAAACCTTTATAAGAAATTTAATGATTATTTCCTACATTGTAGAATTTGGTTCATACTCTTCATCATGTTGACCAGATGATAGTGGTGTACTAATATTATCTCTAAGAGTGTCTACGAGTACTACTAGGAGACATCATACCAAAACTAGGAAGGCCCCATTCTATATTAACTCTCTTGGTCAAGGAATTTGGAAAGCCTAAAGCATCAAATGGATGTTTTGTAGCTACTATTTCATGTAACCTCTTGTAGCTCGAGTCAAAATTGACCTAATCATAGACTTAAAATTCTCCTCTATATCTGATGTTTCCTTTGATTTTGCTTGATGTTGTTTTTACCATGAAACAATAATCCCAAAGAGCTCTCTAGCTAGATGCCTATCCTTTGTGGGAGTGTTTTGAGGCAGTCCCAGGTGACACATATAATTTATCATCTATGGCACAATTTGGGCTTGAAAGCTATAAACCAGGTTTGAATGTTGGAAAATAAGCTCGAAAATATGAACCAAATTAGTAGAATGCCATTCTTCAACTGATATTTCCTTCATATAATGGATCCTTAGAGGTATATTTCTCTCTTCCATGGGAAATCTTTGTGATAGTTATAGTATGAGTATATCCAGAGCTTGGTTAACTATGCCCTTTCTCTTTAGCTAAGACATTCTTAATAGCTCAAGAAATATGTTAAGTATGGTTTTCACAGGAACTTCATGATCCTAAAGATATTGGAAAACAATAACAAAGACACATTACTTTCTTGCACTAAGTTTACCACTAAGTTTTCAGGTTCTTTTTTTCGTTCCATAAGATCATTGGGGAGATACTTCAGCAAAAGTGTTTCTAGCAAGAAAAGATATATCCTTAAGTGCTCATTGTACTCTACACTTACATTTTTAGGTGGATTGGGCATATTTTCAACACTTGCTTTTATAATGGAAGGACCAACAACATGCCCATTTTGACCCTTTATTGTTGCATTGTTATGAATTGCCAACCACCTAATTACTATCTCCAAAGAGGAGGAATTCCAAATACCCTGAAACCTCCTTATATGTAGGATTTTACAAAGAGTATGATCCCTTTTTCATTTCTTAAATGTCAGTGTGGAGAATTTTTGTTCAGCAACATTTTTTGAGTTGTAAAATGTGAATTTGTAATTCATGCAAATTGGTTATTAGTTTCTGTCCAAGAAGAGATGGGATGTTTTTCTTGAAATCTTGAAGTGGGTTGAAGTCTCTGAACTATTTGCATTGGCATCTCTAATCATTGTAACAATCAATATAGTTGGGTTGTTAATCATTGTCTTTGTATAATCATGTGAGTCCTCAATCATGTGACTCAATCCTTATATGTGATTCAATCATTATATAGAAAACTTCTTTCATGGGAAGAACACGAATCAAGGTTAGAAAAAAGGAATTATTAAGACTCTTTTTCTCCTCTACTAGTGTTTTCATAACAGAAACTGCAAAGTTCCATTGAATTAGCTAAGTTAATATCAAGTGAAATCTGATGAGCAGTAACCACTGTAAGATGTTTCTGGATCATTTCCTCAACCTTAGGTGGCATTTCTCTCATGTCTAGTATTGAATAAATAACATCTAATGGAAATGGATCAAAGACCATTTTTAACAAGGAACATAATTATTTCCCTATATTCAATAGCTTGTTATTGAAAGAAGGTTCTAGTAGTTGAGTTACCTGTTGAACATTTTTTTGAAAAAACATATGTGGTTGCTTTTCTAAATCTTACTCATGACATCATGGCCTTGTAAAAGAACTAGTGAAGGATCTTTATTTTTCCCCAAAGATTGTCAATTCCCAAGTAGTGTTTCCAAAGCCTACGCTATTAGTTTGAACACCTTTGTGTATGTTCCAGATTTTTCTTTATCTTTCGGTTTTGTAAACAAGGAAACCTTTATAAGAAAGTTTATTATTATTTCCTACATTGCAACATTTTTTTGTACTCTTCATCACGTTGACCAGTTGATACTAGTTTACTAATATTTTTTCTAAGAGTACCACCAGGAAACATCATGCCACAATTAGGAAGGCCTGTTTCTATTTTAACTCTCTTTGTCAAGGAATTCAGAAAGCCTGAAGCATCAGATGGATGTTTTACAAGTACTATTAGTCTAATCATGTAACCTCCTACAACAAGAGTCAAAATTACCCTATCCATAGACTGAGAATGCCCCTCTGTATCTAATGTTTCATTTTCTTCTACTTGATGTTGTTTTTCCCATGCAACAATAAGCCTAAAGAGCTCTATATCTAGATGTCTATTCTTTGTGGGAGTGTTTTGACGCAGTCCAAGGAAAGATAGATAAATTAGTAGTTGTGGCACAATTGGGGCTTGATAGTTATAAAACAAGTTTGAATGTTGTAAAATAAGTTGGAAAATGTGAACCAAACTAGCAACTAAATGTGACTCTTCAACCAATATTTCCTTCGTATAATGGATCCTTAGAGGTATCTTTCTCTTTCCCAAGGTAAATCTTTGTGATAGTTCTAGTATGAGTATATCCAGAGCTTGATTAACTATGCCCTTAATCTCTAGCTCAAACATTTTTTAAAAGCTCAAGGAATATGTGAAGCATGCTGTTCATAGGAACTTCATGAGCATGATGATATTGGAAAAAAATAACGAGCACACATGACTTTCTTTCACTTTCCTCCTGAGTGAGACAATTTACCACTAAATTTTCAAGTTCTTTTTTTCGGTCCACAAGATTATTGGGGAGATACTTCAAAAATTGCATTGCTAGCTAGAAAATATCTCTCTGTAAGTTCTCATTGTACTTTGCACTTTCCTTTTTAGGTGGATCAAGAATCTTTTCAGCTATAGATTTTGTAATAGAAGGACCAACAACATGCCCATTTTGACCCTTTACTGTTGGGTTATTATAAATGGCCAACCACCTAGTTACTATCTCCAAAGAAGAGGACTTCCAAAGACCTTGAAACCTTTTTATATGTAGGATTTTTCAAAGCGTATGATCCCTTTTTCATTTCTTAAAAGTCATCATTGAGACTTTTTGTTCAGCCACATTTTTTGCGTTACAAAATTTGCATTTGCATTTCATGCAATTTGGTTACTAGTTTGTGCTCAAGAAGACATGGGATGCTTTACTTCAAATATTGAAGTGGGTTGAAAGTCTCTAAGCTATTTGTATTAGCATCTCTACTAATTGTAACAATCAATACAATTGTGTTGTTAATGTTCATCTTTGTGCAATCATCTGACTCGATCCTTATATGTGACTCAGTCATTATATGTTTCATATTCATACTTGGGAAGAACATGATTCAAGGTTAGAAAAAAGGAATCAATAAGACTCTTTTTCTCCTCTACTAGTGTTTTTATAACAAAAACCACGAAGTTCCATTGAATTAGCTGAGCTAATCTCTAGTGAAATATGATGAGTAGTAACCACTGCAAGATTTTTCTGAATCATTTCCTCAACCTTGGGCTGCATTACTCTTATGTCTAGTATTTTATTCATATCATCCAATGGAAATGCATCAAAGACCATTTTTAATAAATCACATAATCATTTCCCTATATTCAATATCTTGTTGTTGAAACAAGGTTCTAGTAGTTGAGTTACCTGCTAAACATTGTTTTGAATAAACAGATGTGGCTACTTTTCTAAAATATTACACATGACATCAAGGCCCTGTAAAAGAACTGTTGAAGGGACTTTATATTTCCCCAAAGGTTGTGAACTCCCAAGTAGTCTTTCCAAAGCCTACACTAATCATGTGAACACCTCTTTGTATATTGCAGAGTTTTCATTATCTTTGGGTTTTGTAAACAAGGCAACATTTATAAGAAAGTTAATGATTATATCTTGCATTACAACATTTGGTTTGTACTCTTCATCATGTTGACTAGATGATACTAGTGTACTAATATTTTTTCTAAGAGTACCACCAGGAAACATCATGCGAAAATTAGGAAGGCCCCTTCCTATTTTAACTCTCTTGGTCAAGGAATCTAGAAAGTTTGAAGCATCAGATGGATGTTTTACAGGTACTATTAGTCTAATCATGTAACGTCCTAAAACAAGAGTCAAAATTAGCCTATTTTTAGACTAAGAATGCCCCTCTGTATCTGATGTTTCCCTTTCTTCTGCTTGATGTTGTTTTTCCCATGCAACAATAAGCCTAAGGAGCTCTATAGCTAGATGTCTATTCTTTGTGGGAGTGTTTTGACACAGTCCAAGGTAACATAGATGATTTAGTAGTTGTGGCACAATTTGAGCTTGATAGTTATAAAACAAGTTTAAATGTTGTAAAATAAGTTGGAAAATGTGAACAAAATTTGTAACTAAATGCATGTCTTCAACCAATATGTCCTTGATATAATGGATCCTTAGAGCTATAGTTCTATTTCCAAAGGTAATCTTTGTGATAGTTTTAGTATGAGTATATCCAGAGTTCAGTTAACTATGCCCTTTCTCTTTGGCTAGGACATTCTTAAAAGCTCAAGAAATATGTGAAGCTTGGTTTTCATAGGAAATTCATGAACCTGAATATATTGGAAAATAGTAAGAAAGATACATGACTTGCTTGCGCTTTCCTCTCGAGTGAGAAAATTTAGCACTAAATTTTGAAGTTCTTTTCTTCAGTCCACAAGGTCATTTGGGAGATACTTTAGCAAAAGTGTTGCTAGCTGGAAAAGCTATGTCCTTAAGTTGTCACTGTACTATGCACTTACCTTTTTAGGTGGCTAAAGCATATTTTCAATGATAGATTTTATAATAGAAGGACCAACAACCTACCCATTTTGATCCTTTACTCTTGGGTTGTTATGAATGGCTTACCACCTAAGTACTGTCTCTAAATAAGAGGAATTCCAAATACCTTGAATGTTCCTTATATATATGATTTTTCAAAGAGTATGAGCAGGAGGTGAAAATTAGATAAGAGGTTAGAAGAAATAGGCTAGGAGGTTGGGGAACTTAGAGAAGGAAATTAGGGGAGGATGAGATGGGGGTAAGGATAGGAGGATGTTTGGGGACGTAGAATGGGAGGTCAGAGGAGGAGGTCTCGTAATGTTGAGTAGGAAGGTGTGTGAAGAAGAAATTAAGGTCAGGAGAATTTTCAGAATGGATGTCGGCTAGAGATGTGTGGCAATGTTTGGTAGGAGGTAGGATAATTTTTTTTTGGCTTGAGAGATTTTCATAGACCAGTATTCATTTTGTCATTTTCTTTTGTTGAATTAATACTAAAAATAATTTTTTTTTTGTAGATAATTAATGTTATTTAAGATGATCTTGAGGTTGTACATGTCTATTTGAATATTATGAGAAATTGTGAGAAAATACAAGAAAGAAAATATGTGCTGATTTTTGGGATTATTATTGCTATTTTACTTCTTTTCCTTGTAGCTTATAACATATATTTTATAGATATAGTAGCTTGAAGTATGTAGTAAGTCCATATTTCTTGATATTAAAATATCCAAAAAAGTGAAGCATCCATGCTGTCTGATATTTCATTATAATGTTTGTGCACTATGATTAATAAATGTTGAGCTAATTGGAGAAGGCTTGTAGATTTGAAACATAGTTGTGAAAATGTTAGGTTCACTTCTTATTTAATACACATTTTTTGTGGATTTATTTGAAGTAATCTTATAGACTTATGTTTTCCATTTGGGACACTGTTAGAGTAAAATTTTGCATTTTACAGAGATTTTGTGTTGAGCAGAGTGTAATATTTATCTTCAGCGAAGGGGCACATGGACTTTCCAAACATACGTAAAACACATTCAATATTTATGGAAATAAATTAACATAGTATAGGTGGGTAATTGGTACCAAGTATATAATCCTTTTCATGGGGATGTCTTGAAGAATTATTTTAGAATTTAAATAAGAAGTCACTAGTTAGAATTCTTTGTTTGGTTTTGGATGTTTGGGTAGCAAGTGTTGGGTGCAGGAACTACACTTAAGAAAACTCCTCAACACTTAAATTGTCAACCCGGGGGATTCATAAACTTAGAGACGAAGAAGAGGCAATGCTAGAGATGGTATGAATATTTCTAATATCAATTCCTACTTTCTTTAAAGGAAAGATTGCAAAATCAAATTATAAAGAAGAAAGGCAACTTGAACCTAAAAAATAATCTAAGACTAGAACAAGAGAAAATGCACTTGCAAAAGAGATTTAGAAATAAAGGGGCAATCAGTCTAGCTAAATATTGATTAACTAATGAGTGCTTTTTTTATTTAGCAAAGACACTTTACAGATGGGCCCCTCAAACCTGCTTATGTATAGATTTCCTTCTCACAAGAATCTATCTTGCACTAGTGCAGTCTACTTGCATTAGTGCAGGAACAACGATTTATGCAGAGGGTGTAAAATGATGTCTGTACTAAAAGTGTTTTTCTTCATTCAAGGGCTTGAACTTTCTCAAGTCCAAAGCACTCACATCCAGTAACAAGAAACTAGTTCTTGTACTAGATCAGAGCTTCTTACACTTGAACATTTAATTCTTGAAATCAATGCTTAATTACTGCAAGTGTTATGAAACCGAATTGCATACCATAAAGATGAATGTTTATGAGTTTATCAAAGTACAAAAAATAGAGAAACAATCTTTATAATTTATCCTGTCATGAAATGTTAGTGAAAACAAGAAAGTTGTTAGAAGTAAACTAAAAAGGCTTGCTGCATCACACCAACTTGCACTGGTGCGGGTTCAATTCTTCTGCTTAAAACAAGTGGGACACCAAATCAAACAGACTTGAAGAAAATGAATAGCACACCAACATGCACTTGTGTAGGTAATTTCTCCTGCTTGGACTAGGCGGGGAAAACCAATCCAAACGAAATGTGCAGAAAGTGAATAGCACACCCACATGCACTGGTGCAGGTAATTTCTCCTTCTTGGACCATAGGGGGGAAACTAATCCAAGATCAAGTGCAGGGAAAGGAAATTTAACTACTTCAAACTACAGATCCGCTTTCACTCAAAGAGGAATTCAGATGTTATAAATTAAATCACACTTGGCAGTATAAAACATAAATTACAAGAACAGAGAATAGGGAGAATGTGCTAGGTTGGTTGGGCCATAGCAAACCAACGCATTTCCCTTTCAAATGAAAATGCTACTTATTACTCTATCAATTCATCAGCTGTTAAACATAAAAAATAAGATTCATGAAACATAAGGTGGAGCTTTCTTTCTTATTAAATCATAAAAGCAAGTACATGCGTGATTACATATCCAGCCCAAATTTGGTTATAATAAAATACATGCATGTTACCACCTTCTTGGTTCTATCTCTGTTCTATACAACTCTATCAACCGTTCCACATCTCGTCCTATTTACATTTCTCGTTATATAAATCCTTAGCCGAAGGCCAAAAGGATCGTTTAACTCATTACATAACCAATTGGATAATTTATATTGTTCAACTAATTACATGACCAATTGCAGATCGTTCAACTAATTACATAATAGATTGTAGAATTAAGCTTTCAACCTTCAAAATTAGGCATTTTAACAGAACATGCCGTAGCAATCTCCAACTATTTGTTTCTCATAAATCCAATCTCAGCTAGCTCTAGATTGCCTTGCTGTCATAACTGGAGCTCGGCTGCCTTCAGATTTAACCTATTGTTGTGGCTAAAATGGCACAAAACTGGGCGGTGATCAAGGAGATCTGGATCTGCTACATGAATTCATGGTTCTGGCACTGGTGCAAGATCTGGTCCTACACTAAGATTAGTGGTCACATACGAATTTAACTACCAAATAACATTGGAGGTATCGATAAGTTATGAAAGTAATTATAAGCAAGAAATCACGTAGTAAGTAATTAATAAATGTTAAGTTAAGTTAAAAAATGTAAAATATAAAGTTAATGCAAAATGTGTCATCGTTCTTGCAGTAGTGCAAGATGAGGGTGTGTAAGAGGGGTAAAACAAGGGTAAATGGTTAAGATTTAGGCAGGGAAGAATGGTCAAAAGGAGGAAAATTAGGGGGCTAACATCCTCCCATCCCTAATCTATTATGTGTGCTCACACAACTTCTTTACCTCTACAAAAATCTCCAAAACATTTAAGTGCTGCAACTCAATCCTACTCTGGCATGTTGTCCTCAAATTGCATTGTTTCAACCTTCTTCTTTCTAATGCTCCTTAACTTCTTTGTCACCTTTTTGAATCACTTGAAACATCATGCAGCTCAATATTTCCAAACTCTGACCTCACTTTTCTTTTTCTAGAGCTCTGCCTTTAACTCTCTTATGCTCTGTTCTTTCTCCTCTTGTGCTTCGGCTAGAAGTCACACAACATCTTTGAGGTCTGGCCGAAATGGTACTCATGGCGACAATTTAACACTTGGTTGAAGTCATAATTACGTGTGAATGGATGTTTGGGATTATGGTGGAGTGGGGTAGTAATGAGTGAAGGACGTTTAAAATTATGGCAGAGTAGGGTGATTGCGTGCAAGCAACGATTAACACATTTCCACATTTCTTCATAATTTCAAAAAGAACTTAGCATTCATTAAAAAACCATAATTTCTACTTAAAACACTTTGTAATTTTAACTAATTTCCTCCTAGTTAATGTGATAGCATAATAGTCATCGGTGAAATGAAAAGACTTCATATAACTTTCCATAATGACCACTTTCTTATGCCATATGATATAAAAATAACTTGTACTATGCTGCTGATGAGGTGCATGCTCATGTTGATCTTGTACCGCTTAAAATCATGCTATTCTGCTGGTACTTTTCTGCTTATGTTATCGCATAGGACAACACACTTGCACTAGTGCAAGCATAATATCTAAAATAAAGAATTTAAATATAGGCTAGATTTTCACATGATTTCCTCAACTTTTACTTGGCAATTTGCTTTGCCCTTCCTTGATGCTTTAGAGAATACCCTTTTTCTCTTTGTGTGCAAGATCTTGTAATAAATCCATGATGGAATAAAGAAGTGCGAAAGGGGAATTTTTATGACGAGAAGGAATTCTGTAACAGGGATTCCAGGAAAGTACCAAAAGAGGGAATAAATAGAAGTGGGATAGGGAAAAAAATTCAGGGGTAAAGTGGGATTTCTTCGAAGTGGATAGAGTAAATTTAGAAGAATGTGGGAAGGTTAATCATTCTGGGATTAAAGAAGAAAATGAAGGGAATATTAAGAAAGTGGAATATGAAGAAAGGCATAAAATTTTCTTGAAAATCTGCCTGCATTGGTGCAAGAAAAATAACTGCAGTGGAAATTAAGCATTACTTGAATAAAAAATATCCATGCTAATTACCCCAACTATATAAAGGTTGGTTTTGCTGAACCTGCTTCTACTTGGTGGTAGCTAGTATATCTAAAGATCAAACAACATTTTCTTTTTATTAGAAATTTTTGATCTCCCTGCCAGCAAGCTAGTTTTTAGGTTGATCCTTCTCCAATCATGTTAGCAAACTGATTTTCATAATTATAGGAAAATATTTTTCTTTACTTTTTCCTATTTACTTTCTTTATATATAATTTTAATTTTGAGAAGAAGAAGAATTCATGTTTTCAAAAGGTTGGTATTACCATTTTCCACTACTGTCCCAAATTGTTGTTGGACTTGTTGCGTATAATATTTCTTGGTAAGTGGCTGAAATTACTTCTTTAACCTGTGTCCCTTTACAAAGAATACTGAATTTTGTCCATCAATAGTTTTAAGTTCTACTGCTCCATTTTCAAACACTCACATCACTTCATAAGGTCCTATCCAACGTGTATGGAACTTCCTTTTAAAAATTTTAAATCTAGAATCATAAAGGAGTACCCAATCACCTGGTTGCAACTGCTTCTTCCGAATAAACTTGTCATGCCATCTTTTACGCTGTTGCTGAATTAATATGTTCTGTTGAACAACATCCCTTCGAAACTCATGTAACTCATTTAATTGGAGAATACGTTGTTGATGTGCTTTAGAGAGATTTTGTCCTAACTGAACTGCAGTCTTGAAAGTTTTGATCTAGAATTCAATTGGTAACAGAACCTGTTTTCCATACCAAGTCATATGCTGTGTCCCATGCTATTTCTCCAAGTGGTTCTGTATTCCCACAAATGTTCCGGTAATCTTTCAGCCCAGTCTTTTTGATGCATATTGACTATCTTTGTAAGAATGGACTTGATCACTTTGTTTGTAGATTCCACCTGGCCGTTTGCTTGCGGGTGATACAACGTGGATTTCCTATGTCGGATCTTATATTGCTCCATCACACCCTGTACCTGATTAGAAATAAACTATGGGCCATTGTCAGAAACAACTTCCCTAGGCACACCAAATCTAGTGAAGGTTTCAGTAAAAAGAAAATCAACAACAACTTTTTTTGTGGCAAAAGAAACAGCTTTAGCTTCTACCCATTTTGTAATAAAATCTATACAAACCAAAATATGCTTTTTACTTAATGATGTTGGATTTATTGGCCCTATAAAATCAATAGACCATTTTTCAAATGGCTCAATCATAACTTGAGGGCATAAAGGCATTTGATTGGTTTGATTAGGTTGGCCTATTCACTGACAACTATCACAACGATTGACATATTGTTTGGCGTCGTTAAACAAAGAAGGGCAAAAGTAACCACTGCGCAATACTTTATATGCAGTATGCTTATTAGCGAAGTGGCCTCCACAAGGTTCATCATGAGTAGATTTCAATATGTCAAACACTTACTCCTCCCTTATAAACCTATGGATAATCAGATTTGGGCCTGTGTAAAAGAGATCTCCTTCAATCCATGAGTATGCAACACTTTTCTGAATAATATTACGCTTTTCATGAGCAGACAAGTGGGGTGGTGTTTTCCAAATAACCAAATAATTAGCAATGTCAACAAACCACAAAGAATTTGTTGACATAGCAAAAATATGTTCATCCAAAAAATCATCATGAACAGGAGTTGTTTCACCAGGATTATCTAATCTAGAAAGAAAATGTGCGACAACATTAGATTTTCCTAGTCTCTCAACAATAGTAATATTAAATTCTTGTAAGAATAGTAACCACCTAGTCACTCTACCACTAGTTAATGGTTTATTCATGAGATATTTACTCGTGGAATGATCAGTATGTACAAATACTTCATATGCTATAATATAGTACCTGAACTTATTAATTGCAAAAATTACAACTAAAAACTCTTTCTTTGTAACTGTATAATTTTCTTTAGCAGAAGACAAATTCTTACTAATATAATAAATATCATAGGATTTCTTATTTTCCTCTTGTCCTAAAGCTGCACCAATAGCCAAATCTGAAGCATCAGAGGAAATATGAAAAGGCAGAGACTAGTTAGGACCTCTTAGAACTGGTGCCTGTACTAATTTTTCCTTCAATGTTTCAAAAGACTGTTGGCAAGATGTAGTCCAAGAAAATTCACTATCCTTAGCTAGAAGTCGGATAATTTTCAATGAATCTTCTATAGTAACCAGCATGTCCTAAAAAACCTCTTACTTCCCCTTGAGTTTTGGGAGCAGGAAGATGCAGAATTATTTCAATCTTTGTTGAATCAACCTAGATACCTTCACTAGAAATCAAATGGCCAAGTACCACCCCCACTTTGTACATCAATATACATTTCTTGTCACTGAAAGTGAGATGGGGTTCCTCACAATGAATAAGTAATTTTTCCAAGTTTTCAAGAGCTTCCTGAAAAGAATCACCAAACACAGAAAAGTCATCCATATAAATTTCCACAAATTCTAGATCAGCAAAAATAGCCAAGACTACCCTTTGAAAGGTAGTCGGGGCATTACATAAGCCAAAGGGAAACACTCTATAAGAAAATGTACCCCATAGACATGTAAAAGTAGTTTTGTCCTGATCTTCGGGTGCAATCTCTATCTCGATATAGCCACTGAAGCCATCCAAAAAGGAAAGGTATTCCTTTCCTACAAGGGTATCAAGCACTTGGTCAATGAATGGGAGCGGGAAATAATCTTTGAGAGTGACTTTGTTTAATTCTCAATAGTCAATACAAATACACCATCTTCTGTCTTTCTTAGGTACTAGTACTAATGGAGAGACCCACTAACTATCAGAAATAGGATAGATAAAACCAGCATCTAGGAGTTTCTGTACTTATTGCTTCACAATATCTCTTAGAGATGGATTCATTCGCCTTTTGGGTTGTCAGACAGGTCGAGCACCTTCCTGAATATAGATATGATCTGTGCAGGTTTTAGGAGGGATACCCTTCATATCTTCATAGCCCCATGCAAAGGCACTAAGATGGTTTTGCAACAAATTCACAAGTTGCTCTTGCTGAGATGAGTCCAAATCTGAACTAATATACAAGGATTTACTAGGGCTAATCTCAACAAGAGTAGTATCAGGCTCAAGAGTACTCAAAGGAGTGGTCAAATACAGTGGTACAAATGAATGGAATCATGATTATCTTGAAAATCTAGGCTGAAAATTTGGCTCAATGGCTCAAAATTAGGCATACCAACAAATTGAATGGTTTGGGGTTCCAATTTCTTCTGCATAAGTTTCTTGAGACAAATTTGCTTAAAAATCTTGGTACAAATGGGGATCTCTTTGATGGCTTGAAGCAAAGGTATCTCAATTAAAATATTTTGAAGCTCTGATGCCAAGCTAGCCTCAGAAATAGGCTCACTTCTTTCCATCACTAGTCCTCTCTAGGAAGGGAGGTTGATTGGAAGAAGGTGGCAAGAATCCAGAGGGTAGGGGATGCATGGTGACTGCTTTCGGAGAATGGTTAGGAGTTTCCTCCATTTCTTTCTCTTCAACAATCACTATAGGTTGGTTCTAATTTTCTGATGTTACAGTCCTTCCTGACCTTAACTAAATATCATGAACCCCAACTGGAATAGACTAGTAATCAAATGGTAAAGGTGGTTTTGTTACATAAATCATTTGCACTACTTTGTTATTGTTAGGATTGGGAATAGGTTGAGCAAGCAATTGAGGAGGTTGAAAGGGTGGAGGTAAAGGCAATGGTGGAGTAGACTGACTCGGAAGCTGAGGCATTGAATTCTGTGTATGAGGATATGACTGCATAGGTGGCTAGTAGGAATATGGAGCATGAGTTGGCCCTCTCCAACCTTGCTTCCATGGTTGAGAAGGTTGCCCATGATGATATTGATTTCCGTACTGCCACTATTGATTAGTGTTAGGATAAGAATGTGCATGTGAATTATAACCAAAATACTATGGAGAAAATTCAAGAGCCATACCTGCACCTACCTGAGGCCAATTTCTTCTTGCTCCAATAGCATTCAAGTATTCAGCTTTAGGCTATCCCCCTGTAAATACAACTTTAAGTCCTGGTATAAAGGCACATTTTTCTGTGATATGGTCTTCTACACAAATAGCACACTTATTAGTTTCTTTTAAATTAAGAGGACACTCTTTAGGGAGATGCTTGTCTCTACATTGAGGACAGTAAATACATAGTAACTCTTATTCCTTTATAAGTTTTCGCTAAAACTTTAAAGAGTCCAACTATTTAGAAACAACATTCATTATATCAATTTTCATGTTTTCCATATTATTTTCTAGTCCAATAGTCATAGCATCAATAGATTAAGTTTTTCTATTTCTATTTTAGTTCCTCTACCATATCTATACTGATTTCTTGAAAATTTCCTACATAATTCACAAATTTGATCAAAAATTTGCTGAGAAATGTCACCTTGTCCTAGTAGATTTAGATTATTTCTATCATTATCAGTGAGTCCTCTTAAGAAAAAGGTTCTAATATTGCCGGAATCAAGCTTAAGTTTCAACCTTTGTAAAATATACAGAAACGTTTCTAAGTAATCTTCAAGAGTTTCATGATCATCCTGTATGATTGTAAAAATCTCATCCTACATGTCCCGAGTTATGAAATATACCTCATATTTAGACAAAAACACTTTCTTCATCTCATCCCAAGAGGTTATAGAGTTTCCTTTTAGCCCCATGAACCATTGTAAAGTTGAGTCCTTGAGAGTAGCAGGAAATAATCTTAACTTCTAAGCGTTAGTTGAATAATCATAACTTCTAGACAGGATATCAAACTTGAATAGAAAAGAGCCAGGGTCTTCATGAACTTTACCATGGAAATGGGGGAGAGATGATGGTGGAATATTCTTCATTTGCGCCACAGTATCAGGATCCACAATTGGAAACACAAAATTGGACTGTTCTTCACTTACCTGGTTTTCACCAAACCCTTCCACATAATCTTCATGATCTGCCATTGTTTCTCTCCTACTTTCAATAGGTTGAACCACACCTGAGCTGTTGTCACCAGAATTTAGGTGGATTGTTCCTGCATGATCTGTTTGAATTGGATTGGGCTTCCTTCTCACAAAAGGAGACCCAATATGCGAATTGTTTTCAAAATTCTTTTGGTCCTTAGTGGGCTTTGAACCCTTACCTTTCCTAGGCATTCATTTCAGAAAAAGAAAGAAAAACTACAAGTAATTTCTAATAAAAATGCTGTCAGAAATCAATTAACACCAGTAAAATTCCTTCAAAAAAAATATTTCCAAACAATACTAAAAAAATAAAGAAGAATTACCTCTATTGTATAATCAGAAAATTCTTACAAAATAAAATTGCCTCCCTAGAAATGATGCAAAAATATTGGGTGCATGAATTACACTTAAGAAAACTCCTCGATACCTAAATTGTCAGCCAGGGGGATTCGTAAACTTAGAGACAAAGCACAAGCAATGCCAGAGATGGTATCAATATTTATAATATCAATTCCTACTTTCTTTAAAGTAAAGATTGCATAATCAAACTATGAAGAAAAAAAGGCAACTTGAACCATCAAAATAATCTAAGAGTGGAACAAGAGAAAATGCAATTGCAAAAGAGATTTACAAAAAAAGGGGCAATCACTCTAGCTAACTATTGATTAACAATTGAGTGTGTGTTCTCTTTAGCGAAGACACTCTAGCAGTCTTCAACAGGTGTGCCCTTCAAACCTGCTTATGTAAAGATTTCCTTCTCACAAGAATCTATCTTACACTAGTGCAGTCTGCTTGCACTAGTGCAGGAACAATGATTTATGCAGAGGGTGTAAAATGATTCCTGTACTAAAAGTGTTTTTCTTTGTGTAAGCGCTTTAGTTTCTCAAGTCCAAAGCACTCAGATCGATTAACAAGAAACTGGTTCTTGTACCAGATTAGAGCTTATTACACTTGAACATTTAATTCTTGAAATCAGTGCTCAATTGTTGCAAGTGTTATGAAACTAAGTTGCATACCAAAAAGATGAATTTTTATGAGTTTATCAAAGTACAAAAATAGAGAAACAATCTTTACAATTTAACCTGTCATGAAATATTAGTGAAATCAAGAAAGCTATTAGAAGTAGAATAAAATGGCTTGTTGCATCTCACCAACTTGCACTAGTGCAGGTTCAGTTCTTCTTCTTAAACCGGGCAGGACACCAATTCAAACATACTTGTAGAAAATGAATAACACACCAACATGCACTGGTGCAGGTAATTTCTCCTGCTCAGATAAGGTGTGGAAAACCAATCCAAACAAAACATGTAGAAAGTGAATAACACACCAATGTGCACTGGTGAAGGTAACTTCTCTTGCTTGGACCAGGTGGGGAAAACCGAAAACAGATGCAGGGAAAGGAAATTTAACTACTTCACACTACAGATCTGCTTTCACTCAAACAAGAATTTAGATGTTGTAAATTAAATCACACTTGGCAATATAAAACATAAATTACAAGAACAGAAAATATGGAGAACGTGTTGGGTTGGCTGGGCCCTAACCAACTAGCGTGTTTCCCTTTCAAATGGAAACACTACTCAGTACTGTATCAATTCATCTATTGTTAAACATAAAAAATAAGTTTCATGAAACGTAAGGCAGAGCTCCCTTTCATATTAAATCATAAAGGCAAATACATGCGAGATTACATATCCAACCCAGACTTGAGCGATAACAAAATACATGCCTTTTACCACCTTCGTGGTTTTATCTCTATTCTATACAACTCTATCAACCATTCCCCATCTCATTCTATTTACATTTCTTGTTATAGAAGGCCAAAAGGATCATTTAACTCGTTACTTAACTGATTGGAAAATTTATTTTGTTCAATTAATTACATGACCGGTTGTAGATTGCTCAACTAATTACATAACGAATTTCAGAATTAAGCTTTCAGCCTTCAAAATTAGGCATTCTAACAGAACATGCTATAGCAATCTCCAACTGTTTGTTTCTCATAAATCTGATCTCAACTACCTCTAGATTGCCTTACTGTCCTAACTGGAGCTCGATTGCCTTCAGATCTAACTTGTTGTTGTGGTTAAAATGGCACAAAATTGGGGGACGATTAAGGAGATCTAGATCTGCTACAAGGAATTACGTTGTTGGCACTGGTGCAAGATCTGCTCCTGCACTAAGATCAGTGGTCACATAAGCATTTAACTACCAAATAACATTGGAGGTATTGATAAGTTACGAAAGTAATTATAAGTAAGAAATCACGTAGTAAGTAATTAATAAATGCTAAGTTAAGTTAAAAATGTAAAATATAAAGTTAATGCAAAATGTGTCATCGTTCTTGCACTAGTGCAAGATGAGGGTGTGTAGGAGGGGTAAAATAGGGGTAAATGGTTAAGATTTAGGAAGGGAAGAAGGTCGAAAGGGAGAAAATTAGTGGGCTAATGACAAGCGCTAGTGGATCCTGACATTCTTGCATTGCTTGTATACCAGATTCTAAATTCATTTCTCCCAAATGTTATTTTTTCCATTATCAGTGCTCAGTGTTTAGGTATTACCTTAGAGTAGTGCTTCACTCTATTAATTTCTACATTTTTCTTTATTTAGAGGCCATTTTCTGGGTTCCCAGTATGCATTAAAACTACACTATGTATAAAATTATCTTCTCTTCTTATATATGTTAAAGTATAATTTGCAAACCTCCCTCTTTCAAGCCATGCATTGCTCAATTTTGACACTTTTGTCTTGACTTTCGCGAGAAAACATGTCCCATTATGTAAGACAAAGCAACCTTCTCTCCTGACAAGATTTGGAGGTACCCTGTTAACTCTACAGCTTGAGTGGGCCTAATGGTTAAAAACATGTGTTTCATACCCTGATTTGGAGGGGAACATGATATGTACACCTCTATAGACTAAGAAGTAAAAATTAATATGTTGAGTGAGGTTGCTTGTCCCAGAAGCAAGGTTGCCTCATACATCAATATTTGGCATGTGGCTAAGAAGTGACCTTAAAATTAGATTATTATTATTATTATTATTTATCAATTGTTTGTCAAGAGTTGAAAATGAAGTTTGAGTTTCATATATGAGTGGTTAAATCAAATACAATAGATAACAATTTGTTGTTAAGATTCAAGTTGTTTGTTCATAAAAGGCTAAAAATGACTACAAGAAAGCGTTCTAAGCTAATGGATGAGGTGAGTGTTAAGGACAAGTAGTTGATATTTCTCTTAACGATTTAGTGAGATATATGGAAAACCATATTTTCCATGAAATGGTCTAAATTTTCTATGAAGGGTTTAATAGACATATGGGAAATTTGATATTCACAACTCGGATGGAAACCTAGATCGCTTGTGGACCATATTCATGTCTATGTACTATTTTATGCATGTGCTAGAAAAGGCCTTGAATGATTTTTTTTTTGATGTAAAACATGTTAACCCTTCTGAAAATTGAGGTGGGCAGTCATTAATCATAGTAATCTAACTCCTTCGTTATTTCATCTTTGTCATTGATTAACTTAGTTCTATGGTCTTTGATATTTGATTTTGAAAACCGTGATTTATTATGTTCTTTATGATGGTGGGTCATGATGAAGTAATAAACAATAGTTGATAGTTCTCCATAGGTTGATTCCTAGGGATGCTTCAACGATGTCTAGGGTACTTTTTATACTTTTTGAAGTACTGTTGTGCCTTGCAAAACAACCCCGCATTTCATATTTATTATTATTTACAAAACCATTAAAATATGAAATGGGTCCCTCTCAAAATAAAGATGATGTCAATAGCTCTTACTTTATAGAAGTCCAATAAATCCAAAAGAAGCAATATCTCTTTAAAACATTGGAAATAAAGCAAATATGTATGCGCTAAGCAATCATAAGCCTTTCCCCGACCCGATAAAGCTATCGGCGATATCGGCAATCGGCCATTTTCTTGTGCACCATTATCATGCCTATCGATAAAGTCTCGACCCGATAAAGCTATTGGCGATATCGGTGATCGGCGGTTCCCCTTCGTATATCATGCATTGCTCATAGACTTTTCCCTGACCCGATATCGGCAATCGACGATCGGTGGTTTCTCTTGTTAAATCCTTAATGCGCATAAGCCTTTCCCCGATCCGATATCGGCGATCGGCCATCGGCAGCACTTAAAGCATTGTTAAATCTATCCTCGCGCCTCTGCCCGATCCGATTAGATAAGGCACAGTTCTCAACGAAAAAACCGTTAAAGTGATTGGAAAGCCTGAGTTAATGATAATTAAGACATAATCATTCCCGCTCAGCCGCCAATACGTCCATTGCATGATTTAAAAAGATCTTTCGGCAAATATTGCACTAATGAGCATTAATAAGGTGGCAGGTCCTATACGGTCTCTTAAATGAATCCACCCCCTCAGATCTGCCTATAGATCGCATCCGCGGTGTTTTAATAAAAACGAATTATATCAACGTTCTCCTTTCTATCTTACTATCAGTTGTGAGTTTCATTGTTATCTTAGTATTACGCCAAAAACCACCTTTCTGTGCAGAATACAGATTTCGCAAGCAATTTAGGCATAATGGGAAAAAAGCAGAAGAAGGTTGCAGGCGTTATTGATCCACTAGCCGCGCCACAACTAATAGTGAACAGCAAGAAGGGTGTGATATCAGATACAACGTGCACGGGCCTTGCCAGAACAACTTGGCAAGGGACTTATGATTTGCTAGAAGCCGAAAAACCTGAGCAGATGATTGAAGAAGCCACTGCAGATTCCATCAAAAAATCAGACTGTACTCTCAAGGACTTGGCCGACTCCTTCCTACATAGGATAGCGGCTAGAGAGCAGATGCTTCCATACACCGATGTTATCAAGTGGGCGATTGAAGAAATTCCTATCACAGACAGAACTTTTGTTGCAAACGATGGAAGGATTTTTGGGTCCTTCAAGCCAGAAGATTTGAGGCAAATGTATCATTTGCCTATGCCAAAGAAAGTTTACAATAGCGCATTTCTGGAGAAATTCGTAAGTGAGAATGAAATTGAGTCTGAACCTATCAAAGATTGGAGGCAGAATCCAAGTAAGCACAAGCATGAATCTTCTGGTAAGTACTCAGTCGACTTCTTGTGTTCACCTTATTGCTATGCCACTATAATGATGTGTAGATTATGGGGTCTTCATGATTCAGCCATTTTTACTATCGAAATGGTTCCCCTCATAGAAGCGGCAGTCAACAGTTGGATTATGGATTGGGCCACTATCCTTTCGGATAAGCTTGCCCTTGCTATTAGAGAATATAGGAATCAAACCAGAATCAGTGAGAGGATAATCCCTCCATTCTATTACAGTGCTTATATTCTGGATACCTTGTGTTTTAATTCCGAATTCCCCATTCTCGGTTGGAGGTGGACCGCACAAGACCCCTCCCCCATCCATATTTACCATCGTAAGATGTGGAAGTCATCTTATAAGAATCACTTGTATCATATCTGTAACGGTTTCATGATTCCTATCTATTATGCCATTTTTAATAAGCCCATTCCAAGGATCTCCTACTTAGCCTCTTTTGACCTGCCATCAGTGGGTAGTTGGTTTGGAGAAGAATATTTTACGTATGTTAGGGTTTATGGTAGTCAAGCCAATCCCCATGTCCTTCCCTTGTATGTTCCTGACAAATTATTGGCCCGAGAAATTGCCTACCAACTTTCAGCCAAAAGTAATACACAGACTCTTAGGCTAAGGCAAAAAAGGGGCTGGCCAACTTTTCCTTTCAAATGTGGAGTCTTTACCTTGCACGATTTGAAACATGCAGAAAAGGAAGCCATGAAAATTCAAGCCCTAAACCTTCCTATAATACCAAATAGAGCATATGACCCGAACAAATATGCATACGCCGCTCTAGAACATGCCAAATTCTCAACATTTGAGCATAAAGAAGATATTTTTGATGATATTTTTATCTCAGCGGAATCAATTGGTCATGCTAAAGAGCTTGCTAAAACAAGGTATAATGACGAAGGGTTATTTGAGTTCAATAAGCTTAGGGAGCAGAGGTTGCAAACTCTGCCCCTGAACTTAATAATGCCAACCCAAGTGGCGTCTTCAAGCGAGCCTGGTCAGCAACGACAGAAAGAACCCTCTACTACACTGAAAACCAAAACCAATGGGCAGGAGGAACAGCAAAAGAAAAACCAAGAAGAAAAGCTAAAGGAAGAGCAGGCAGAACGTTTAAGAAAGGAAGAGGAAGATAGATTAAGAAAGGAACAGGAAGAGATCCAGCAGAAAGAACATGAGCAACAAGAGAAGGAGAAACGGGAGCAACTGCTAAAGGAGTCCCAGTCCAAACAAAATACCACCGATAACAATAAGGGTGCTGTCACAGACCCCGAGCTGCAAAAGGAATGGCAGCATTTTAGTACTATTATCGGTGGAGGTAAGGATTCACAGAATACCGAGACTCCTAAGAGCAGCGACATACAGAAGGAAGGCTCATCCCAGGCTTTGAGCACAACCACCGGCCCACCAAAAGTTATGAACGTAGAAGTAATTCCAAAAGGTCCTAGCGACCAAATTACTCTCCTGGTAGAAGACATTCCTCCACTAAACGTTTTCTACAGCCCTAAGCATAAAGCAGTAGTAAAGCGATCAAGAAAGAGGCAAAGGATTGATCAACCTTCCCTCTTCCCTGAACAATCACTCTCGGGCAATGTAGTTTGGAGGGAGAAACTTGATCCCTCTGATGACCTGACTAAGTTGTCACAATATGCAGGAGCTTATTCAGCTGCCACTATTGACAAAGCATCAAAGGTAGCAGTTCTCTTAAAGACAAAAGACCAGGAGATTTTAACTCTTCAAACGGAATTAGCAGATGTCAGACAAAGGGTAACACAAAGTGAGCAGCTATTAGCAGAACACCAACAAGAAACAGTGTGCGCAAGCGAGCAGCTTTTGGAACAGCAGAAAATCAACAACCAATTGATGCAGCAATGGCAGGAGGAGAAACAGAGGATCACCCAGGCAGCCATACAGAGACAAAATGAGTTGACAGAGGCATTGGAGCAGCTGAAAGCAGCAAATGAGCAATCTTTAAAGGCTAAAGATGAACATATTGCTCAAATTAAAACACAGTTAGAAGCCACCAAGGGAGATGCGCAAATACAAGAATTCAAAAAAGAGGCAATGATAATCAACAAAGCGCTTGTATCTCAAATCAAACTCTTGGCGCAATCCCTCTCTCAAGCGGAACCACTCTGTGAATTAGCTACGACTGTGAGCGAGCAGGTAGAAAAGGCTAGAGAAGAATACAATCAAGCCGAAGAAGATATCACAGGCTGTATTGAATGGCAAGATTCAAAGTCAGGTAAGGAAGCCAATTTTCCTCGGATACTGGAGGTCCATAAAAATATATTGTTTACAGAATGGCAAACACAAATATTAAAGGCAGAAAGGGCAGCATCAAGATGTACATTAACCGCTGGTAATTTGGCTGATCTAGTAAATGATACTCTATATTTAGCCAATATTGTTTCCCAATGCACGCCTGGCAAAATTACTACTGCAAATACATTGGAACAAACATGCTACCCTGATTTAGAGGGTAGAGCAAGGTCAATTACCACGGTTAACTCTTTAGACATAGAAGCATATTGGTGGTTTCTAATCAAGCCACATGAGCAACGATCTGCTCTCAAATGCCTAACTGATGCCGTTCAATGTATGATCCCTGATATCCAAGACTCCACCTAGGCTGTCCAGCTCAGTTCCAGGCTCAACAAGCCTCCTGAGAGACAATGCTCACCATCAATCAACTCAGGTTTAAGGGGAAACAGCCGACAGAGTGATTCATCATACAGCTCCTCCGATTGCCAGAAAAAATAGCAACAAGAATTTATTGACATCAGCTTAGTTAGCTTTTCTGTTTTTGTAGATATTTTAAATTAGCATAGTATTTATAGACCCTTTCATGCATTTAGAAAGGGTCGTAAAATTTTGTATAAAACTTAACAGATTGAAGTTTGCACTATTGTGCTTCAGCCTTTATATTTTTTATGAAACTCGACCGCTTGCTTTTACTCTAATGAAGAAATTTCTTGATTCAATTGTGCACTACTGTCATTGATGTAAAGATTGTTTATGCGTTGGAGTAGAAGCCATACATAGTGATTCATATCGGGAGTGGCTTACGATTCAAATGGTATTTTTATCCTTTGTTTGAATTCATTCTGTGTATATGATTTCGCTACGTAATTACTCTTGCTATCATTAATTGTATGCATGCATAATAACAGGAAATCTTGCTCATACCACTATTGGATGTTCAAATGATATGCCTCATTTTTTTTAATCATGTATGCATTGATGGTATGAACCTTTAAAGTTTAGTAGTATCGCTTTAATTACTGTATCTAACTATTTAGGTACAACAATCTTGATTGATTTAATATCTGTGTTTTGAGAATGCAATCATCTATATAATTGTATTTTTATGATATAGAACATCAAAAGCTACGCTTTAGAAGTTCAAATAGATGCCCGGGATAGTTTTATTTACTTACATAGCTGTCAATAGTTTTAGTCATTCACCTATCGCTACTATTATCTACAAAGTATTCATTCATCCCATTTATTTATTTCTGGGAAATTGGTCCCATTATCCCCAGTCGGAGCCACCACCCCAAACGGAAAAGGAGCTGCACTAAGGTCCAGACCGGGTGGTTTCCCCTAATGTTGGTGCAACGATTTTCGAGGCATCAAAATTTTTGGCGCTAGAAGGAGGGCCCCGACTATGAATGGCAAGCAAATCTAAACCCACAAGCCATTCTAAGAGTAATTCTCCCTCCAATTATCCTATTCATTCTCGATCACATGCTGGTTCTCCAACACATAATCAAGAAGAACAGGAATCAACCACCACTGCTCACACTCAACATCCCTCAGAGCAATTGAGTCTTGAATCTCCTGAAGTCCAGTCTCTTATCCAAAAACTTCAGACTTTCTCCATCTCGCCACAAAGATCTGAGGTATCTCAAAGCAGTGCAACTTCGCAGTTCAATCTATCCCATCCACTTACCAGACTGCAAAGTGGAAAACTTGGTATCGAACCCATTGAGTTCCCCTTGCCCGAAAGGAAAAGGGCCAAGAAGCACACTGAGGAGTCTGATAGTGGGGAACTATCATCCACATCCTCCATCTCATCTTCTCATCTGCAAAGTCTACCACCCACTCCTCCACTACATACTGTTGTCTACCAGGGAACACAAGCTTCAACATCTCAATCGGCTCACCCTTCAGTATCATCTTCTTCCCATACATCTGGAACCCCAATAGTAGGATCAACCTCTGGTACTATTATAATGGTAGATCCATGGACGAGACCGGGCGCGGTCAATATGCCTGCGCCATTGCATCCTTTACCAGATGCACCCGAAAAATGGCTCCCTAAGTTCAACCCAGATGATGGAACTCAGGCCGAGGAACATATTAATAATTTTATGCTATCGGTCAACCTAAAAGGGGTAGCCCATGAAGATGTTGTTGTCAGACTTTTCCCTTATACTTTGCAAGGATCAGCAGGATCCTGGTATTTTTCTCTACCTTCTGGATCTATTACCGACTGGGATACGTGCCAAGAGCAGTTTCTGACTAAGTATGGAGATGATAGGTCTTTAGCAACCTTAATAAATGATCTCTCCAACTTAAGGATAGAACATAGGGAACCCATCAAGGAATTTAATGCTCGTTTCAATAAACTCCTTAATAAAATCCCTACCGCTTCCAAACCAAGTGAACAAATACGAAGCGAATGGTATATCACTGCCCTACCTGCTAATATAGTTATTTTCGTAGATCGGGCTGGGAAACCTACCTTAGCTGAAAACATGAAAGAGGCACTTGATGTTGAGAAGCACATCAATTCCTTAGAAAAAAAAGCTGCCTTGGAAGATAGAAAAGCCAAAAAAAGTTTCTTTTAAAGAAGACTCCAAAAAGAAAAGCCCTAAAGACCCATATGATATGGAGGGACTACAAAAGGTCCTGAAAACACTGTCCAATGAAATGATTGACATTAAAAAGCAGGTGGCCGAAACATCAAGCAAAAGACCTTTTAGGACTTACAAGAAGACAGAAGCAAAACCACCTAATGTCATATCAAATGCCGACTCGGACCAGGAAGAAGAAGAAGAAGAGGCAACCCCACCATCCGACGATGAAGAAGAAGTGGCTGAGTGTCATGGAATGTGGGATTTCATACTTCCCGTTCCTGATACAGATAATGAAGAAGAAGCCTTCCCAGTCACCACCAGGAGTAAAGGTGCTCCTGAACCTGCTCAGGTAACTTCAAAGAAAAGAAGCGCAGGTGCTGCTACAACAAAGGAGAAAGTACCTCCAAAGAAACCACCTGCAGCAGTCCCTCAAAACCAGCCCTCAACTCCCCCTTCAACTTCTAAGACGTTAGTGGTATCCGATTCCATG
>APFE030957982.1:0-12827 GCA_000404065.3 Pinus taeda
TATCTATAAGATTATCTCAAAAACTATAGCTAACAGGATTAGGTATACTCTGTCTAAGTATATATCCCCTTAGCAGTCTTGGGTTTTGGGTTCCTGCAAAATAAATAGATTCATGATGTCGTGGCGATCGCCCACGAATGTATGCACTCGATCCATTCTAAAAAATTAAACGCTGCTATTGTGAAGGTTGATTTACAAAAGGCATATGATTGTTTTGAGTAAGGCTACCTCAGGTTGGTACTTACAAAATTGGTGTACACCGCAGATGTGCTGACTGGATTATGGCCTCTGTTTTAAATGTCCAATATGTTGTTGTTATTAATGGTTATCCTACAAAATTCTTCAAGGCAAGGAGGGGCCTCATACAAGGATGTTCACTATCTTCTCTATTATTCATTTTGGCAATGGATGGGCTGAGTTTACATATAAAAAATGTAGTGGGAGAGGGTAAATTTCAAGCACTGCACTTGGGGAGAGGCATCAGAATTTCTCATATTTTTTTTGTTGATGATATGCTCATGATGGGGATACTCATTAGGTGCACTTGGTTTACCCTTTTTTATATATTTGCAAAGTTTGGGAATGCTTCAGAATTGTTTATGAATCTTCAGAAGTCCATTGTCCTACATGACATATGTGATATGGAAGTTATTGGCTACATTCATATACTTTTTGTTGTGGCCTCTAATTTTCTGTCAGGGGATATCAAATATCTTGGAATTCATATAAAGCCTTGCAGTTATAAGGTTAATGATTGGATGTGGCTTGTGGACCATTTCTATAAAAAAAAGACTAGGTGGGAATCCAGATGTTTATCTATGGGAGGCCACATCACTCTAACCCATCCGGTGATCACGCAGTTGGGAGTATATCAGGCGCACTTATATCATCTACCTCTCACCATCATTAAGAGTCTTTATAGGATCATGGAAAAATTCATCTCGTCATGTATGATTAATAAGAACAAATTTCATCTTGTAAAGTTGTACCATATCACACTTCCAAAACATATGGGTGGATGGGGAATACTGAACCTGAGGAGATTCAGTTGGGCATTGCTGTTGAAATCTATGTGGAGAAGGATATTTGGGAATGGCATTTGGGGCATGATCATTAGACACATGTATCAGAAGAACCATGACTTTTCTCTATGGATGCGTCGAGGATGTATCAGGACCACATCGAGCTTGGCCATTTGGCTCAGCGTCACAAAAATTAGAAAATGTTTTCTATAAAATCTTGCCAGGAAAATGGGTTCTAGTCACCAGATTGTTACTGGAATGGATCATATATTGGGTACTGATGCAAATTTTAATATATCTGATTATTTTATACACTGTATAAACAGTCGTGGACTATTTTTTTGGCACCAGGCGATATCAAAATGGTAGGGTAGATGTCCTATTTGGAAAAGGGCACGGGAACTGGGTTTGGATGGGAAGATGGCGCGAGAGTGGGAACTGGATTAGATCTGGCATGCAACTTTCTAGACTATGTTGTGAAGATGATATGGACAATATTGCGTGGATAGGAAAAATGAAGGAGGAGGGTGTTATGGTTGCTGATATATATTACATGCTTTGTCCTCAAGAGATACAATGAACTGAGGTATGTTGCTTTTTCAATTTCCGAAAATCGAAAATTCCCATAAGGAACATTATTTTTCTTTGGCTCATGTGGAAGAATAGAAATCTAATGTGGGAGAACCTCTAGAAGAGGAATTCACATGCGCCGAGGATATGTGCTCTATGCAAGGAAGCAAAGGAGAACAATTTTCATATTTTTCTAAGATGCCCTATGACTATTCAAGTTGAGAATAATCTTGCTGGTTCTATTGATTTTCCTTATAACCAATATGATAACATTATTGATTGTTTGTGGTGGTGGAGTAATCAAAATTCCACATGGCATAACATCCCCCTTATTCTCTTATGGGAGATTTGGAGACGGCGAGACAAAATTATTTTTGAAAATTACAGAGAAAATGTTATGAATGTGATGGATTGTATAATCAAATGATATTCTATTAATAAACAACATGACAACGGAATAAGAAAATCAATCACAAACAAACTAGTTCGAGGATGGACTACCTGATGGGTTTTTTTGATGGGGCAGCAGAAAGGAATAGACGTGGATGTGGTTTCTGGATTTATATATCTCAGGAACATGAATTTTGTGTTCACTAGGGTGCTAGCAACGGTATGAATATGGGAGCTGGAGCGATGACCCTATGGGGTCTTCTTTGGTTCACTAGCTATCTCAAAATCCCTACTATTCACATATTTTGGGACTCACGTATTATTATTGACTTTATCTTCGGATGTGCAAAAGTTAACCAACCTATGCTCCATGGTTGGCTCAGTGAAATTGAGCATCTTTGGGTCTCTTTTAGAGACTCAACGATTAAGCATATTGGACGGGATTTAAATCAAAATGCTGATCGACTATCTAAGAGAGAGCTACACGATGAGTTGGATGGGATGCACATAGAAATCAAGTTGAGTCAACATATAGTGGACATAGGGGTTCTTCCATTACCATGATCGATACTATTTCTCTGGGAGATGTCATATGCTGGTGCTGATGGATTATTCTCAAAAGTTTATTATGTGACACTGATATATCTTTTTTCTTACAAAAATCTCACACATTTTAAATGCATAGCTGTTGACTAAATCTGGTGCTGATGGATTATTCTCAAAAGTTTATTATGTGACACTGATATATCTTTTTTCTTACAAAAATCTCACACATTTTAAATGCATAACTGTTGACTAAATCAAAACATTCGGTTGTATGATTACACTGTATCCATATATTCATACCACTGTGCACGGTGACACATATCTTGCACATATCTTGATGTTGTTTGTATATATGGTTAGATGAGACACGATAGACTTAATAATAAATTGTATGTGATGGTATCTTTTACAATCCATCCCTATGAATATGTATGGAGTATAATTTGGATATTGATATAGTGCTTTTTGCATACTGGGAAAAAAAAATCATGCAAACTCTAACTAATTTCTTAAAACAAACTCACACTGAGACTTAACTCGCACTCGCTTTTCTTAAATTAGTCAACTCTTGATGCATTGAATGGACATTGGAGTAGTTAATATTTATAACAAATCGACCACTAGACCTATCGAACCCGTCGCCTGCTGCTTGGTATCCATGACTGACAAGCGCTTGCTTGATGATTTTATTTGAGATTTGTACGGGGAATTTGCAGCAAAACTCAGGCTTCTTAGCACATAAGGGAAGACGTTATTGTGTCGAGAATACGAGGCGGGCTTTTTGGTATTTTCTTATGACAATTCAAGCAAATTGATAGCGAAATGATTATGCAAGAGACACTGGATAATCTATACAGAAATTATCTCAATTTTGTCCCATGCCTGAGAGCGTTGTTCTCTATTTGCGGTTTGGTTTTTGCTTTACCTGGGCTTCCAAAAATCGTCATCCATTCATGAATAGGAATTATTTCTTTATCGTAAGATTTGGATAAGTTTAAAACGCTTGTTACATGATACACTGCTTATCCATGTAGTTTTCGAGAAATTAGCTTTCTACGGGTGCAGTAGATATGGGGTTTCAGCGCCTGATAAAGTAATATTTATGTAAATAAATTAAAATATGATAATAACAGAAATTCAACGCTAAACTTTTAATAAAATATTAATTTTATATTAATATTTAAGACAAAGACTATGCGATTGTCTTAAAGAAGATTTTTGAAGCTTTCCAGTGGTTTTATTCGTCAGAAACTGGCAGCAATTTATGAAGATCTCAAGTTTGAATAGCTAATTTGCAACAATCAACAGCTTTCCGAGGGTTTTTCAGGGTGAATCCAACATATGAGTTAAAAAACATTTAATATAATACAAATCAAAGATTAACATCAATTTTCCGCCAGATTCTACTTGAAATCTCCAAAAAAGCACAAAGAAACTGCAAAGATATGTAGTAATTAAAAATAAAAAAATAATTTGTTTTTTCTAATATATATAAAAAAATTAATAAATAAATATTTCAATTTCTATATAAAAGATATATTATATTTTTAGTAAGCTAAAATATAAATTTTTTACTATTTAATTATATTAATATACAATTGGCAAAATTGAATGGAAAAAAATATTATTGACACTACATGATGCTATTCATTTTAATGTTTATGTTTGTAACTTAAAAAAAAAAAAAAAAAAAATATTAATAACAAAAAGTAATATGTAATTATAAACAAAAAAGTAAAAAGTAATAAATATAATAGTCAATAAAATATTTTATTAGTGTGTTTTTCAAGATCATTATAGACTCATCTTAACTCTAGATCTACTAAGAGCCAAGAGAAATGAAATCTCTCAAGGTGCAAACATTTTTCACTCAAAAAGAAGTTTTCATGTCCATAGATTTTATCCCTCTAAGAGTTGGGTAAGTATAGAATTAACATGTCATTAAAATAAATGTGTTTTTTGTAAGCTTGCCAGCACTTTATCTTCATCATCTCCAATATCACCTGGATCAACAGGGCAATTGAACAAGTGACTTCACATCAAAGAGTATCTTAAGAGAGCACCCGATCACCATTTATCTAAAACAAATCAGGGTGAGGAATTGAACCAAAAACTTCACATCAAAGAGTGTCTTAATAAAACACCCAATCGATGAAAAACTCTTAAGCAATCATTAAATTAAATGTTATATTAATAATATATTAAATATTTATTTTAATAACTTATTATCATCAAATTAATATCTTAAAACGTCTTTTGTTAATCGAAGAAAACACTTATGTAATAATTGGTTCCTAAATGCTTAAGAGTTATAGAAAATGTATATAAACTATTGAATTAAATTAACCCAAAAATATTTTTTAATCAATTAAATCTTAGAAATATTTATTATTTTTAATTCGAAATGTAATTCTTACATGAAATAATAATTTTTTAATTTTATTATTATTTTAAAATATATTAAATAATTCAAGTAAAAAATACTTCTAAACACTAAAATTATACAATTTTTTTTACTCAGTTCTATTCTAACGGAATACCAAAACTATAACCAAATCTCTAAAAGTATATATGGGAAAAAATTGAAACTTACAAAATTTAGCATTTAAACTATAAAATACAAACAATTAAGTGGCCACAAACTAGTAATATGTAGCTGTGATCCATAAAACCAATATCAATACAATATCCACTTTTTCCTCCATCCATAAAACCAATGTCAATACAATACGAGGGACAGCATGAAAGATTAAGACTGCCAATCCGATGATATTTTCGGTGTTTGTAAACATCTTATAAAAATTTGGGTTATAATCTGTAAAGGGCACACACTCCAACAACTTAGGGATAGTACAATATCTCAGGTGGAGTTGGTCCATATTTTATGGATACTTTTGATTTTACATGAAAGAGTATTTTAATAGATCATTTGATAAATATTTTAATAGACCATTTGATAATTGTTCAGCTAAGACAAATTCAGTTAGGGAATTGAATCAATAATTTCACATCAAAGAATGCTTTATCAAAATATCAGATCATCTACCAACCGTAAACAACATGTAAATTAAATATTATATTAAATTTTAAATTATTAGTAAAATTACATTTAATTAAATAAATATTAGATTTTTAAAAAAAACTTTTATTTAATAATTTATTTCTTAAAATTGTTAAACGTTACTGAAAATGTAGATTTAACTTTGAATTTAATTTAATAACTAAATATATATATATTATTATATATATATATATATAATATATATAATAATACCTAAATTATTTCAGAAATTTTATATTTTTTTTAAATCATACATTTAATTTTTACATTTACATTTTCTAATAAATTTCACATTTTTTATTATTTAAATATATTAAAAAATCCAACTCAAAAACTTCTAATACACTGAATTAAGAATTTTTAACTCAGTTTTATTCTAACCTAATACTAAACCATAACCAAATCTCTAAAACTATAACGGTGAAAAAATTGAATACAAAATTTAATAACTTAAAATATATAATATAAAAAATTAAGTGGTCACAAACTAGTAATATGTAGCTGTGATCCATACAACCAATATCAATACAATATAGACTTTTTCCTCCATCCATAAAAACAATGTCAATACAATATGAGGGACAGCATAAAAGATTAAGACCCCCACTCCGATGATATTTTCGGTGTTTATAAACATGTTATAAAAAATTGGGTTATAATTTGTAAAGGGCACACACTCCAACAGCCTATGGATAGTACAATATCCCATGAGGAGTCGGCCCATATTGTCTGGTTGGTTTGTTTTCTCGTTTTTTATTTTAATGTAATCTCTAAAATATTACACTCTCTCACAGTTACCAAATCCGTTTTTTATTTTTATTTTATATTAAATAATAAGATTTTTTTTAGTATTTATAATTAATAAAAACACAATTATATTAATATGGTTATATATAAATCTAAAAAAATTTATATAATCATTAATAATAGAATAATATACTATATATTAATAATGTTATTATTATGGTAGGATTATTAATGGATATATTAAATAAAATAAGTTAAATTAAAATTTAATATTAATAATAAAATAAAAGTTTTTTTTTATTCATGTCATTATTAATAAATAACCTATAATAATAATATTTATTATTCATTATAAATTAATTATTATTAAACTAATTCATGAAGTCAGTGTAGGATACATAAAAATAATAAATAATATTATTATGATTTATAATAATTATTTAATTAATATAAGAGGGATTGTTTATTTTTTAATATAAGTATAATTTTGAATATAATTTATATTATTATTATTAATAAGTATATTTTAGCGATTTATATTTAATCTTAAGAGTTAATATTAAAATTCTATGAATAACATTATATCCTACAAATATGAACCTTTAGATTCATAAACACAACAGATTGATAATATATACCCAAGGGATAAATACAAAAAACCCAAGGGATTATAAACCCAAGGGAATAATATTAAACTCAATGGATAAATATTATAAACCCAAGGTATATAAACCCTAAAGTAAACATGATTGACCATGGTTGATTTTTATATTGACACAATCTTTGTCCCAATGTGACATTGGATGATGGTTGACCATGATTGACCATGGTCGATTTTCATATTGAGACAACCTTTAGCCCAATGTGACATTGGACAATGGTTGACCATCATCAATTTTCATATTGAAACAATATTTGCCATAATTTGACATTCGACCATGGTTGTCATAATGTGATGTTGGACCAAGAGATTGATAAACCTAAGGGATATGAACCCTTAGATTGATAAACCAAAGGGATTGATATTATAAACTCAAGGGATTATTTATAAAACCCCAAGGTATTATAAACCCAAGGGAATAATATTTAAAACTGAAGGAATTAATATTATAAACCCAAGGTATATAAACCCTAAACTAAACATGATTGGCCATGGTTGACCATGGTTGAATTTCATATTGACACAATCTTTGTCACAATGAGACATTAGACTATGGTTGACCATGCTTGATTTTCATATTGAGACAACCTTTGGCACAATGTGATGTTTGACCATGGTTGATTTTCATATTGAGACAATGTTTGTCACAATGTGAAGTTGGACCATGGTTGTCACAATGTGACGTTGGACCAAGAGAAAATATTTGTCACAATGCCATCATGGTTATTAACCATGGATGATTTTCATACTAAGACACTATTTGACATAATGTGACATTGGACTATGGTTGAACATGGTTGATTTTCATATTAAGAAAATCGTTGTCACAATGTGACATTTGTTGGTTTTCATATTGAGAAAATCTCTGCCACAATGGGGCATTGGACCATGGTTGACCATGATCATAAACCTAATGGATTTTTATTAAACCCAAACATTAAAATTATAAACCCTATGAATAATATTATACCCTAGGAATATGAACCCATGGATTAATAAACCCAAGGGATTATAAGCCCAAGAGAATAATATTAAACCCAAGGGATAAATATTATAAACCTAAGGTATAAAAACCCTAAGTTGAATATTATAAACCCTAAAATAAACATGGTTGACCATGGCTTACCATTGTTGATTTTCATATCGAGACAATCTTTGTCATAATGTAACATTGGACCATGGTTGACCATGTTTGATTTTCATATTGAGACAATGTTTGACACAATGTCACATTGGACCATTGTTGACAATGGTTGACCATGATTGTAAATATAAGAGATTTATATTAAACCCTAGGATTAATATTATAAACCCTATGAATAATATTATACCCTAGTAATGTAAACCCTTACATTAATACACTCAACGTATTGATATTATAAACCCATGAGAATAATAAACTGAAAGGAATAAGAAACCTAAGGAATTAATTCTAAAACCCCAAGATATTATAAATCCAAGGGATTAATACTATAAGTGTAAGGTATATAAATGGTAGGATAAATATTATAAACCCTAAAATAAGCATGGCTAACCATGGTTCATTTCCATATTAAGACAATATTTGTCACAAAGTTACACTAAACTGTGGTTCTTCATGGTTCAACATGATTTTTTTTCGTATTGATGCAATCTTTCTCACATTGCGACGATGGACCATGGTTTATTTTCATATTGAGAAAATTGTTTGATGTTGGACCATGGTTGACCATGGTTAAACATGATTATAAATGCAAGGGATTCATATTAAACCGAAAGATTTATATTATAAATGATATGAATAATATTATAGCTTAGCAAAATGAACCCTTAGATTAATAAACCAAACAGATTAATATTATAAACTGAAGTGAATAATAAATCCAAGGGATTAATATTATAAACCCTAGGTATATGAAACCTAAGATAAATACTATAAACCCTAAAATAAACATGGTTAACCACGTTTTACCATGGTTGATTTTCATATTCATACAATCTTTGTCATAATGTGATATTTGACCATTCTTGAGCATGGTTGATTTTCATATTGAGATAATCTTTGTCGCAATGTGACATTGGACCATGGTTTGCCATGATGACCATGATTATAAACCCAAGGGATTTATCTTAAACCCTAGGATTAATATTATAAATCTTAGGAATAATCTTATAGTCTAGTAATATGAACCCTTAGATTGATAAACCCAAGGTATTGATATTATAAACCCGAAGGATTAATTGTAAAACCACAAGGTAGTATAAACCCAAGGGAATAGTATTAAACCCAATGGATTAATATTATAAACTCAAGGTATATAAACCCTAAGATAAATATTATAAACCCTAGGTATGAATACTAAAAATCCAAGGGATTATAAACCCAACATAATAATATTAAATGTAAGGGATGAATATTATAAATACAAGGTGTATAAACCCTAAGATAAATATTATGCACCCTAAAATAAACATGGTTGACCATGATTGATTTTCATATTGACAAAATATTTCTCACAATGTGACATTGGACCATGGTTCACCATGGTTGATTTTCATATTGAGACAATCATTGTCACAATGCAATATTGGACCATGGTTGACCATGTTTTCACAATGTGACGTTGGAACAAGAAATAATCCTGTCATAATGTGACCATGGTTGACCATGATTGACTATGTTTTACCATGGTTGATTTTCATATTGAGATAGTCTTTGTCATAATGCAACAGTCTTTGTCATAATGCGACATTGGAACAAGGTTGACCATGGATGACCATGGTTGTCACAATGTGACGTTGGACGGAGAGACAATATCTCACAATGTGATTCTTGAACATGGTTGATCATAGATCACTATGTTTCACAATGTGACAATTGACAAAAGACAATCTTTGTCACAATATGACCGCGGTTGATTTCATATTGAGACAATATTTGTCATGGTGTGATGTTGGAACATTGTTGACCATGGTTGATTTTCATATTGAGACAATCCTTGTCACAATGCCACGGTGGAACACGGTTGACCATAGATGACCATGATTGATTTTATGTGAAGACAATATTTTTCACAATGTGAAGTTGGAACATGGTTGACCATGGTTAATTTTCATATTGAGACAATCTTTGTCACAATGAGACATTGGACCATGGTTGCCCATGATTTCTTTCATATAAGAAAATTTTATGATAAACCCTAAGATAAATATTATAAATTAAGGTCTATAAAACCTATGATAAATATTAAAAATTCTAAAATAAACATGGTTGATCATGGTTGATTTACATATTTAGATAATCTTTGGCAGAATATGACGTTGACCATGGTTGACCATGATTGATTTTCGTAATGAGACAATATTTGTCACAATGCAACATTGTACCATGGTTGATGATGGTTGATAATGATTGGCCATGACTAACCATGGTTGTTGATGGTTAATTTTCATATGGATTCAATATTTGTCTAATTGCGACGTTGGACCATGGTGGACCGTGATCAACTATGATTGACAACGGTTGACCATGGTTGATTTTCATATTGAGACAATCTTTGTCACAATTTGATATTGGACCATGGTTGCCCCAATTTGACATTGGACCATGGTTTCCCATGATTATAAACTCATGGGATTTATATTACGCTGTAGGATTAATATTATAAATAATATGAATGATATTATACCCTAGGAATATGAACCCTTAGATTAATAACCTAAAGAGATTGATAATATATACCCAAACGAATAGTAAACCTAAAGGATTAATACTAAAAACCCAAAGAATTATAAAGCCAAAGGGATAAAATTAAACCCAAAAGATTAATATTTTAAACCGAAGGTATATAAACCTAAGATAAATATACACCCTAAAATAAGTACAATGTTGTTTTAAATGTTCCCTACACCAATTTAAGTATAAGCTTAGTATGACACTTACAATTAAAAAATGATCATTATTATTATTATGATTATAAATTTATTTTATCTTAAATAAATATAAAAATTAATAATATCTTAATAAAAAAGAGTATATTTTTTTAATTACTATATATTACTATGAATTGTTTTAATTTTTATTTTTTAAAATTGGAATGCAGTATAATTTCTTGTGATATAATAAAGTACTTATTAAAATTTAATTGAAATTTGTAATTTTAATAATTTTTTCCTAATTTTAAACCAAATTATTAAACATGTGAGATGCATGTTGTCAGCTTCATATATTTCACATGAAGAAGATAATGTAATGGAATATATGTCAGTGGCACCAAGGTAGCTTTCAAATACACATCCAAAGCTAGTTTGTGCAACCTACGTATTATTGTGATGGGTTGACTAAGAAAACACCGATTTCTTATTCACATGAATATGAACATTTTAGTACAGATGTATCATTTCTGGATGCCACTTTAGCTGTCTGTTAAAGAAAAATGAGAACTTACCATTGAAATATGCAATCGCTGAATATTCCCTGACTTAATTGGAGCCATTTCTGGGATGCCACTTTAGCTGTCTGTAAAAAAAAAATTGAGAACTTACCATTCAAATATGCAATAGCTGAATATTCCATGACTTAATTGGAGCCAGGAATATGCCCTTAGTTATTTGGAGCCATCTTTGAGAGCCATCACTATAAAGTTACATGGGTGAAGCTTGGGGAGACTGAAGTTTAAATTCTATTGAGTACAATAACCTGCTGTGGTGGCGGCTAGAGGGGCGGATTCCCCTTTCCCGTGAGTCTGCTCTTTGCTAAAATCATAAGAACTTAAACTTGCAACCAGTTGATTATATTCTTGGTGTTATAGTGGCAGCTATAAAGTTTGATCCTGAGTCTCCCATAAATTAAGTCTAACAATTACCAATCCACCATATAATTTATTAATAACCTTAATATACACATCCACTAAAAAAATCATTCTTCTTCGATTTCATTTGACAAAGTGATAAATAAGCCGAATAACACAACACAAAAAGAATAGTCGACAACTTAACAAATCAAAACAACACCATGATGTCCACTGTATATACATTCCAAAAAATTCAATTAAACAAGATTTCAATGGTCACACAAGGTATTTTTAAATTTAAATTTAAATTATCTAAATGGGAATTGGTGAGGCAAAGTATATGCTACTGCGTCACGGTTACTTTGGGATTTAATAGAATTTTGTTACATACTTCTATATATATTATGACGGCATAAACGCAACAATTTAAACTATTTACAATAAATTTTTTATTTTTTATTTTTTATTATATAATTTATAATTTAGGCGTTGAGAGAGTTTGAAGAAAACTTAGTCACTGCTCTATGAAAATTGTAACTCAAAGTTCTCAACGTCCCACATTCCAAAAAATCATATAACATAATAAATTATAAATAAATATTATAAGGTTATACAAATTCATTTAAATGATTGCTAGTCAGAAAATAAATCAATGATAAAATCTAATATTTTCATAATATTAGCGAGAAATTTTATTTACCTTAATTCTAAACGATACACACCCTTCTGATAATATCTCGTGCGGAATTTCCTTTAGCTTCATGCTTTTGAAAAGAAACTGAATACACCCGTATGAAAAAAAATTGTGAGTAATTTTCTTTAGCTTTATACTTTTAAAGAATCTGATAAGCATATTCCTTGAGAATTAATGTAGAACATACATAAAAATAATCAACTGTCACCTCTTCCCCCTGAGGTCGACACAGGAACGCCTTGGTGAATTATTTTGTTATCATAATAAAATTTAGTTTCATATTAATAATAATATTGTTTTATTGGCCACCCATATTTTTAATAATTTGATATACAATAAAACCATTATAAATTTATAATGGTTT
>APFE030957986.1:8339-24831 GCA_000404065.3 Pinus taeda
ATAGGAACCTACCTAAATATGAGTTCCGCTTATCACCCTCAAACAGATGGCCAAACAGAGGTTGTCAATAAATGTTTGGAGGCCTACCTACATTGCTACGCTACAGAAAAACAAAATAAATGGGCTCAATGGTTACATCTTGCTGAATGGTGGTATAATTCCACTTATCATACATCAGCAAAAATGACGCCATTTCAAGCCCTATATGGGTATGAACCCCTGAAATGGAAAGATCTAGCTATTGTCCAAACAAATCTACCTGCTATTAAAGATCAACTAGAAGAAACCCAAAAAAATTGTCCAAATATTAAAAGAAAACCTGAATAATGCAAGGAATTGTATGAAGCAACAAGCAGACTGTAACAGAACCAAAAGAGAGTTTGAAGTTGGAGAATGGGTATTTGTTAAGCTCCAACCATACAAACAATTATCCTTAAAACAAAAAGGAAAAAATAAATTGGCACCAAAGTTTTATGGACCTTATCAGATCAACAAAAAGATTACCCAAGTTGTGTATGGTTTAAGCCTTCCAGAGACAAGTCGTGTTCACAACGTCTTCCACGTATCTTGCCTTAAAAGGGCACTAGGTAACAATCAAACAGCGCAAACAACACTTCCATCCCTAGATGATGAGGGAAGAGTCATTTTAGAACCGAAAGGTATTTTGTCCACTAGAGAAAGAAAGCTTCGTTATCGTACTATGAAGGAATATCTGATCAAGTGGAAGGACTTGCCCGAAGAAGAAGTTTCTTGGGAGAATGAAGCATTTTGTCAACAACATCCGTCGTTACGTATGCTTTGAGGACAAAGCATTCTTTCGAGAGGAAGGCAATGCTATGTAAAAATTAGTTAGATTAGGTTTATTATTTAATTTTCAGTTAAATTAGATGAAAGGGCACGATCATAAGATCATGCCCTTTCACCAAAGGGTGTCCATGGCGGTATATAAGCTAGGAACCCCATTTGTAAATGATCATCATCTGTAATTTTCATCTTTTAATAAAATATTTATATAAATAAGTCTGTTGTCAAGAAATTTCCGCATTAGACAGGAGCCCATGAAGAATTTGTCTTCAGGAGTATGATGTAGGAGCATGAGGCTTGAAGGCAAAAGGCTTTGAAATTATTCCAAAAATAGAAGAAAAGTTACAAGCAAAGGAGTGGGATCCTTTAACTGTCAATTTACAAGATTCCTAGATAGGATTTGAGCTAGGATTTAGGGATTGAATGGTTTTGTAATTAATTCATGCAGTTTTGATCCAGTTGAGATTCTCGAGGAGAATATTGACCAGATTAGATATTGTTTAAGATTAGGCAAACTTGATCCAGTGTTTTAAGGATTTGATAGTTAGGATGGAATAGTATTTATCTAAGTTTTGAATGATTATAAAAGGATTTTGACTGATTCGGCTTGTTTTGGCCATATATGATTAAGGTGCAAAAAACATAATTCTATGTATTTGTGTTGTGTAATTGGTCAATCCAACAGTTTTTGCGTCCATCTGAAGTATCTCTTTGTATCGTTGAATTTCCAGTTTGGCTTAAAAACATAGAGTTCTAATTGATCTGGTGTGTTCACATTTAATCTCTTTTCGCTGTGTATTAGCGTCTGTGGGAGTAGAAGTGTACAAGTTTCTAAATCGTGGCCAAAGTCCTGTACTCTCTCCTAATCGTTGATTTCATTTTCAACGCCTTACGACACAGTCAACAATGGGGGTTGGCCCTGTTATTAAACCATGTGTTAGTAGAAGCCCCGCGAGCCGTAGGATCTAATGGCCACTATTATTCAAAGGATATCAGGTCTTAAGACGATCGGGTGCTAATCTAAAAAAAAAACCCAACCGAAACTTTTATAAATGAAGTTTATAAATCTACCAACCCCGTGAGGGGTAACGTCACACAGATATCCATGCGATATCATAGTGACCGTCAAATCATTGCTGACTATTGACTGTTGGATCGCTAATTAATATCACATCGCATGTTCATGAATGAATGAACCTGGCCTAGAGGAGTTGCGATTTGCGAAATGCGACATGTGACATGCGATACGATGATCATCGATTGATATCGCATCGCTTGGTTCAAGAGTAAGTAACCCTGCCTGGAGAAATTGTGATTGCGATATGTGATGTTTAAGGGACTTGTAAAGCACTTTTCGTTGCGGCTAAATTAAGCAGTTCTACTAATTTAGCAGAATAAATAACTTTAGAGGTAGATGACAGATACTGCTCATGAAATCCAAGAATAAATTCTGCTTGAACTTGAAGAAATAGTTTCCAGATTTGAACGATTGTCACTTACGCCTGCACCCTGGCCACCATGACCGAATCTGCAAAAAACTGAGGATTCATAAACGATGGACATTACAATTTAAAATTTCTAAGGATGCAAAGTGTTCTTTGTTAGATGGCTACACGTAATTTATAGGTGAATTTGAATTCAAATCTGACCGTTCCCCCCAAAATCTGCCCATAAATGCCGATTTGGCGGCAGATATTAAAATATTTCAGCCTTAAATGCTACTCCCCTGCTCCTCTGAACCATCTCCTAGCTGTCAAATCATGAACAATGATTGTAACGGTCACTTTCTGGCTGTGCTGCGCGACATCTCCCCTCATAGTCCATCTCCTTTCGTGCACCTTTTGATACTGTGACATCACCCTTTTTCGTGCAACCCCTCTGTTGCATAGTTCTACCAATGGGCAGTGTAGTTTATAGTCCCGTGCTCCCTTACAGCTGCCAAGAGTGCTAAGATTGTCCCGTCGTCATGTAGTCATTGAGCCAGATCCCCTATGTATGGCTTCAATTAGCTTTCATTTACCCTTCCCAGAAATGGATCTCCATTCAACTTTGCGAGTTGAACTGTGCCAGCATTTGTAATTTCTTTGATGACATATGGCCCCAGCCAGTGCATCTGAAACTTTCCCAGAAAATTATCGAATTTTCTATCATATAATAAAACCAAGTCATTTACCTTGAAGGTGCACAGTTTGATGTTCTGATCATGCCAAGCTTTTTCGCGTTCCTTTTGAACCTGCTGATGGAATCCAACCAAAAATCTATCTTCTTTGAGCTCCATTAGCTACGCGAGTCATTCGTTTAAGGCTTTGCGGTTCTCCATTCCTATGAAATATGTTATGCGTAGACTAGGCACGATATATTCCAGAGGCATTACAGCCTCTACACCATAAACCAATCGAAAAGGCATCTGACCTATTAGCTTTTTGCAAGTAGTCATGTATGCCCATAACGCTGATGGTACGCGCACATCCCAATCATTTTGTTGCGCGTTTCAAATCTTCATCAACACATTTTCCAATATCTTATTGAAAGCCTCAATTGTTCCATTGGCATGAGGATGATATGGTGTACTTTTCTAATGGTAAACCTGGAACTCTTCTATCAGGGCATTGACCGTTTCATTGAGAAAATGTGTACCGCGGCCACTCATTAATACCTTCAGGCAAACAAACCTAGTCAACACATAGTCAAACAAAAACTTTGTTGTTGTTTCCCTTGTAAAGTCCTTCACAGGTTGTGCCTCTGCCCATCTGGTCAAATATTCAGTCGCAGTGATGATACAATGCGCACCTTTTTTCTTACCTAGGGGCTGAATCAGTCCTACAAAACCAATTGCCCATTTCTCAAATGGCTACAATGATGCCTGCAGATTCAGAGGCGACTTACCCCTTCATGACGACCTGCCCATTCTCTGACATGCATTGCATGCCCTACAATATGCTTTAGAATATTTATGCAGCGTCGGCCACCATAATCCAATGCTCAAATTTTTTTGCGTTGTTGCCTGTCTTGCATAATGCCCTCTCGCATCTCCTCCATGAGCTTCAGCGAGGATACTATTTCATTCAAAATCGGGCACATATCATTGAAGTGTCTAATCCAATCCCATTTTATACAATGTCCTACAATTACAGATAAATCTGCCACGTGCACTACCAACTCTTTTTTCTGTTGGTTGGTGTATCCTTCTGGAGCCATCCCTGTAGTCAGAAAGTGGATAATATCTGCAAAGTGGTTATCTGCTACGCGCACTGCGAAGAGTTGCGCGTTGGGCAACCCTTCTTCCAAATTAGCAGGCTCCTCTCCCGTTTCAATGTGCAACAGATGGTCAGGTCCTGAATTCAACCTTCCTGGATTCACAATTACCTCAAAATCATATTCTTCGAATAAGAACAGTCATCTGCATATTTCCCCCCAACACAGGCTTATTGATTAGATACTTCAATGCAGAATGGTCTGTGTACTTCTTGAAATATCTGCCCAGCTGTCTGCATCTTTTGAGCGTGTACACCATAGTCAATCTTTCGTGCTCTGTTGTGGAGTAATTCTTCTCATCCTTTGACAATTTTCTTCTTGCAAATGCTATAGGGTGATCTAGTTCTCCTTTGCCAGTCTATGTTAGCACTGCTCCCAACGCAATAAATGAGGCATCAATGTGCACATGGAATTCTTTCTTCCAGTCTGGGAAGATCAAGATTGGCATGGTAACCTTTTTCTCCTTCAAGACATCCAGATTGCGCTGCCATTATTCATTCCAACATAATGTAGCATCCTTCTTTAGCAACTTCTCCATGGGCATGGTAATTTGAGCATAAGCCTTGATAAACTTTCGATAGTACCCAGTTTGGCCTAGCGTTGTGTGCAACTGTTTAACACTTCTTAGGGCTTCCAAATTGATTATTACCACGATCTTGGTAAGGTCACCATGAGTGCTTTCTTGCATACCACACGACCCAGAAAATTCCCAAATGGGACACAAAACAAGCACTTCTTTAGGTTCAATGCGATCTAATACCTTCGGCACGTATCCAACATTAAGCGCGGATTGGCTACATGGCACTTTACTATTCCAAACACTGTCCATTTATCAAAATATACCTCCAAGAATTTGTGAATAAATTCTTTGAACATTGTGATGACTATGCAAGATAGTATCGCCAACGCATTCTTGAATCCGAAGGGCATCACTGTGTTGCTAAAACACCCCCATTCCATCACGAAGGTTGTCTTACTCCTGTCTTCTGGCGCAATCTTGATCTGATGGTATCCAAAGAACCCATCAGTAAACGAATAGGCCTCTTGTCCTCTAACATTTTCCAAGACCTCATCAGTAAATGGTGTCGGGAAAGGATCATGGACACAGGCATCACTAAGCTTTCTTAGATCTATGTAAATCCTTATTTCATCCTTCTTCTTCTTTTCCTAAACTACCATCGGGCTTACCTAATCAGGTTCCTCTACTGGTTCAATAATACCTGCTTCAATAATCTTTTCCAATTCCAAGCTAACCTTTTTCTTGTATTTGGGATTAAGGTGATATGGCCTCTGCTTAACGAGCTTCACGTCTGGTTTTAATGTTATTTTCATCACTCTGAAATCACCTATGATGTCTCTCAAGTTCAAAAATTTTGTAGGAAAAAGATTCTGGTACTCGCGGAGTAGCTCAACAACCCTTTTCACTGTGGCATCATCCCAATAATCTCTGATCATCTTGAATTTAGGCTCCGCTTCAGTACTAATGTTTACCTGCCTAGTCTTCAACAGTGCGATGATATCCAGATTCTCTATCTATGGACCTTCAAACTCGTGGTGGCCTTCCACTTCTGGGATATTAATATTCCTTGGATCCTCATCCTCTGCTTCAACAGTCATATTATAGCATTCCAGTGCATGGCGCAGCTGGATGCTCTAGTCTGGTTGAACCAATTCCAAAGGATCCTGCGGGATGAAGAAGATCATTGCGTTAACCTCCTGCAATGCCTCATCAATACTTTCAAACCCATCTTCAAAGCTGAATGTTCTCACGAAATCTTCTCCTAAGACATCACACTCTACAGTGCTGCGGCGGAGCTCCATTTCCAAATACCAATTCATAGGGATTATGTCCAGAGTGTGATAGAATAAATGCACCCATTTTGGTTGCGGCTCCGTTCCATATACCTTAGTCCATTTGGCCAAATGATCGCACAGATCATTCCTCCCATCATACTTCTCAGTTACCCATACTTTAGGTTGGCCAAATCATGTTCACATCATCCTTCTGTAATCACACCATTCATCAAAGTTGTCTTTGTGCATATCCCACCACCGAGTGGGCATAGCACACAGTGCCTAGTCTGACGCCTGAAAGCGGTAATCCTATGGAACTTCTCTTTCAAAAGCATCCAAAAAATTATCTACGTCAATTACACCATCGTAATAAGGTAAATTTCTTACCTCAAAAAACGCACAACGCAACGATTTGGTCATCATGTTGTAGCGCAATGTGGATACTTTGTGTAGCCTGTTTTGCCAATGTTCCAACTCTTTCTTTGAATCCGAGGTACAGGAACTTTTGTGGTCCCATGCAATTTGTCCATCAGCTATCTGATTAACCCAAACTTGGTCTCACACTGTTATTTTATAGATCTGATCCAAGTCATCATCACTTTCCTCATAGTCATGGACCGGTTCAGTATAGCGCGATCCTTCTGCAGGGTCCAACGGTACTACATCGCGAAGCAATTTCCTTTCAAACGACATTGGCCACTTCTTCAAATTGATGACCCCATTCATGTCGATAGCCCAATCAATTTCCAGGAGCGCGAGGTATGGATTGTTATCATCAAAAATCTCTATTACTTCAAAATCATCCAGTGCGCTTGCACCTTCTATATCTACGGTGACTCTCTGCAATCATCCCATAGGGATAATCTTCTACTGGTTCACCATCTTCAGTTGAATCAGAGACCACTGCAGCACAGGTGTCCGCATTCTCTCCCAGGTTTGTTTAGGGAATATGTTCACGTCATACCCCAAATCCAAAATAAGCTCGTCCATCTCATAGTCTCCTATTTGTGCGGTAAGCCTCATCTTGCGCCCTGTTCTTTCCTTATGCTTACCAATCTTTCTGACTAAGCGGGGTCCATCAGAGGTATTATCCTTATCGACACATTTACTTATCACCTCTTGTAGCCCTTTCACAGCCTTGCTATAGCGTTGTTTTTTCATACAAGTCTCCAAGAAGGTGGTGAGCAGAGAGGGGTCAACTTCTGTAGATATCTTGTCCTGACTTCCTAAGGTGGAGGCCTCAACGAACATTTTCTTAGCTTCCATGAACATTTCCTTCGCATGCTCTAGATAAAACCTAACCTCCTTTTTTGGAGCCTTGCAGACCCATCCACCTTCTTTAGGTTGCTTTCCCTTATCGTCACCAGTCGTGATCCCGCTTTGCAGTACGATATTCACATTCGGGTCCTCTTCGTCGGGCTTGACCCTCATCATCTGTAAGTTTTGGGTAGGACACTGAGGTTGCGCCTTCTTCCCCTGCATCTTGGCTATTAGCATAGGACATTTTATAATTGTGTGGTCAAACTTAGTGTTGTATTGACATGACGGGTGTGTCTGATTCATACACTCCTACACGTAGTATCCTGAAGTCCCACAATTGTAACAAATGACCTGCCCTCGACCCTTACCAGGTCCTCCTCCCCCTCAGGCTCATCTGCACCCTTGATATCCTCCGCGTGTTCCCCCAAACCCTGATCCAGAGGATGATTTTTTGCTTGCATTCGATATGTAGGCATCCTCTCCATCATTAATTCATAGCTTTGACAGTGGCGCTCATCATGGCCCACCGATTTGTAGAAATCGCAAACAATTAATATGGTTTTTGTACAAACTTTTGCAACAAATGACAATTGTTTGTTACATGTTTTCCGACTACTTAACAAATGGCACACCATAGCGTGGGCCTCACACTTGGTCCTGTTGGAGCTTCCTGCCTTAGGGGCATAGGCCCCCCTCCTGTGATGTAATTTGCAAAGACAAGGCAATGATCTTTATCATGCCCCTGGTTTTTACACTGAAGACACCAAACTTCTTCACGCACATCTGATCGAGCCTCTTTTTCCTTTTTCAAGATCTGCAACTCCAAGCAGAGGTTTTGCAACTTTGCATGAATCTGTTGAACTCCCAAAGAAGCATCTTAGATACGTGTCTCATGCAATCTCATCGCAATTTCCAGGGATTCTTCCTGAGTTCCAATATTTTGTTGTGACAAAGCCATCCTTAAGTGGGGCAGGAACACAACTATAAACCAATCACAGTGTTGGCTATTTGTGAGATTCATATTAGCTTCGTGGATCCCACACTTCAATCTTTGATCTAGCTCCCATGGCGTTTCACCGAGCCTCATCATGATTTCCTTAAATCCAATTACCGACTGCGAGGCAAATTTAGGCTTATTGAATTCCTTGTTAAAAGAGGTTTGAGTATCTACCAACGATGCCAACAATTATCCGTGCAGTACTTAACATACCATTTCAGTGCGTGGTCCTGCAAAGCAGTGACTAACTGTGCCTTTTTTATATTATCATTCATAATTTGTTGTGCTTTCCACAAAACCTTCACAACAAACCAAAACTAATCTGGATCCTCAATTCCTAAGCCTTTGAAAACTGGTAACTTCATCTAATTCGACATGCTGACCAGTGGCGGTGGTGGTGGCGGTGTGGGTGAAGGTGTATGTTGTGGAGGTGAAGGTGGAGGTAGTGTGGACGGATGAGGTATCTATGGAAAACCCTGCCTTATCAACTAGACAGTGCTCTGCAGTGAAGCCTGTGTTTTTCCCTCGTCGTCACTTGAAGGAGGTCCAATCAATGGACTATATTCAGGACCTGTTTTTCCTTGACTTCTAAAGCTTCATCCAGTTTGCATAGATCCAAACATCATTGTAATGGCACAACCCACTTTTCACACAAGAGAATCTTAATCCAAGTACTCAAAGATCTCAAATACTTAACTCGTGGTCCCTTGAAGAAGCATCACTCTGCTTCGCTGTAACTGACTGAGGTATCAACTGCAAACTCTGTAACAAATCCTCTGATGACTCGATCATGCTAGTGATAAACTGTGTGCATGATCTTATCTTCAGAAGCTTCCAACTTTTGCATGAGCTCCGGGGTCCACACTATCATACCATCAAGCTTCCACCTTCCTTGGTCATCTGCCAATTTAGCGATCCATTCGTATAGTTCTATCGGGAAAGTATAGAAGAATATTTTTTGTATTTCTGTGTATAAATATATGTCCAACCTTTGTTCTTTTGTCAAGCGCGGATTCCTGTTTTCTTGTGCCGTGAATTCGTGGATCTTTCTATCCAACCACTTCTCAATTTCCTTCTTGGTCGGATTCCAATGATGTGCCATCACACATCTCTTTATGTAGATTCGGGTCTCGACAATGAAACCATTTTTTGGCTTAGGGGGTCTTGACCCAGGTTCAGAGTTAGTTGCGCCAAACAAATCCCTACACTACTGGCCCTTTCGGTATCAATCCATGGTGCGCGGACTAAAGCCTCACCTGAAGCAGTATGGGGGGATGCTGGAACCAAGTTTGTGCACACAGATATCAGTGGGATTTCCTTTTGGTGACTTAGATCTACCTTCGCGTAGACCTTTATTCTCCTACAGCCTATTGTTGTAGCTTCCTTTGATCAGCCTCGAGACCTCTATGAAGGTCTACAATTGACTTTGGTGGACCCTGAACAGGAGAATTAGCTACTTACACGCACTATAGATTACTCTTAGACCATTATTTCCTCAGATCTACTTAAGTGTTTGATAAATTTAATAGAAAGTGTTAAGATCTTCGCGTAATCACTTAACATTAATTCCATTCAGATAATAATATTGATTAAGTAAAGTCGCGCATCAATACATCATTATTTTATAAAACCATCATTCATCACAACATATAGTGCATTCATGCATAACATAAGTAAAGGGACTAAACATAGGAATTTATGTAACAATCTTCTTTATTAATATTTAATAAAGGTTTATAGACTCAAAACTTCCCCACGCACTCAGCTGTAGGGGTCTGCACACTTAGCTGTGGACACTACTCTAGGCCTCTGAGAACTCAGTTGCAGAGCCTTTCCCTCCTCTAAGACTTCTATCTCTGTGCTAGGCTTCTTCGCTCATATTGATACACACACTTATTTATGCGATCCCATGGTCCGCAGACCATGGGTGGATCTTCAAAAGCCAACTCCAGTTACATAAAAGAAGGGTAAAACCCTTTTTGACTCTTAACTAGCTATGCACTCTGTGACCAAAATTTGCAAAGACTTTACATATTTACACATCAAAACTTACCTAGGGGACCCCATCCCAACAACATGGTTAATTTTGATAATTTCGATGCTTACATGGAGAGATCTGGAAGATTCGTAGTTCCCTTCGGTACACTCAGATGTTTGTGAAGCCGCACAATATGCCTCGTTGTGGTATACCATTAAATCGGCACAAGCACAGGATAACATAATGTTTTTTGTATTATACCATATGTACTTACACATGTTGGTGAACCAACACCCTCTCCTTTCACCGAGCCTATACAAGCAATCTAACAATGTCATGAATTTTAAGGCTAACTTCCACATAATTTACATACAGGCTCGCAGGGACACAAGGAAGAAATGGCATCCCCTGCCATATTTAGTGATAGAAGAAGATCTACTAGCATAGATAGAATAGTGGCCCATGGAGTGGATAAGTGTGCTGGAGACACAGACAGAGGATAGTCCAACAGAGGAGGACATGGTGCAACACGAGGAAGCTAGTGTGAAGGATAAGGATGAGCTAGAGTCAGAACAAGAGGAGAAATACGACGAGGGTCACCACAATCCTCTTGAAGGTGGTGCGCAGAACATAAAATCCAAAAAGACAGAGACAAACCAAGCTGTCATGGAGAAGAGGAAGGCAAGCACCAAAGCTACCATAAGAAGCAAAGAGAAGCAGAAGGCAAACAAGACAAAGGACATAACACCAGTGGTCCTCACTGATGGGGACTTGGATCAGATTGGGGATAGAATTCAATAAGCAATGGCAGAATCATGGAACAAGTTAGAGGATCACTACAGTGCACTTATAACAAGTGTTGAAGAGCTCATTGCAGAATTAAAGATATTGGCATAGACAGTTAGACAGCCAGTGCAAGCAAAGAAGAAGCTTGGAGAAGAAAGACCAATAGAACCTACGCTTAAAACGAAAATAACATCGATACCTGCTAGAGCCCTCCAGTTTGACTCCAACGAGGTACAGAAGTAGGAAAAAGGGTGGAGGTATGTGAACATGAACATCGCCGTAGTACCAATTTAGAGATTACCCAAGCTACATCTAGATATCATAGATGAGCTAAATTTGCACGAACAACACACTTCACAGTTCAACATTTAGGTAGAGAGAGAGCGAGCTTTGCTGAAGCAAAAGCTCCATTAGGTGATCCAAGAGAGGGATCAAGGAGTACAACAACAACAAAAGCTAAAGGATGTGGTCAAAGCAACATGCCTCCAGATTTTGGACATTGAGGTCTAAGAAGAGAAACCAGTGGAGGACAAGGTCGCGAAGCTCGGCCTTGCACTAAAAAGATATAAGGATAAGATTGCATAAGTGAAATTTACATATAAAATTAAGATCAATGAGCTACAAAGGAAGCTACAACCAACCACACCACAAGAAGTGTGATAGTAGAGGGAGACCGACCTGAAGGCCACAATGGTTGGCATCTCCGCAATAGTGGAAGATTGTGGAAAGCTATTGGATGAGAGCTTATAGATTTGGACTTCACTGTAGGAAGATCCAAATGTGTAGAAACTGCAAGAGGATATTTAGTAGAAGAAGTAGCAGCTAGAGCAGATTTAGGAAACTGTGGTGATTTTAACAATCTCATAGAAGCTCACAAAAGAAGATGCCCTCCAGGAGAAGATAGATGAGTTGAGGAAGGAAGAGCAGACTCTGACATAGAGAACTTACCATGGAAAGATGAGGCTCTCCAACTGTCCTAAGCAGTGGATGAGAAGCTTCAAGAGCTTCAACAGAGAGAGACAATAGTAATGTAGAAGGATATGAAACTGGTGACAGAAGCAGTGTTGGAGGAAGTGTACAACAAAGAACAAAAGGTCACATACATTCTGCAACAGTTCAACAGTGCCTATTATAACATTGCAACAAAGATCAGAGGCAAATCAACTGAGTGACTCAGGACAAGTAACATGTGAGTGTTGGAGGCTTGTTGGGCATAACCCAACTTGGCCTAGATTTTGGCAAAGACTCCTCATTTTGTGCACTGGAGCGTAGTCTGAGGAATTAAATACCGCGTGGTGTGAGGGCTTCAGGGTGGGTCAAAGCCCCTCCTTTTTGTAGAAGCGCGTGATTTTTGTATGGGATCAATGGTTTTGGGACCATAGTTGCTTGTTTTAGGGAGTCCATGGGATTTTGACCATGATATTTCGATAATGTAACCCTTCGATGTAATAGTCTATATAGGGTAAAATAATAAGAAGAGAATCATCGATGGATCCATATTAGTGTTATGGGTGAATGATTGTGATCTATAATTTGGTAGAGAAGGTGAGGATCTGCAGCTGAGTGCATAGAGGCCTAAGTTTGCAATGAGTGCGCAGACAACCTATAACTGCAATGTGCAGGCCAAAAACTGTTTGTTGATTCAAACATTTATTATATAAAGTGATAGTTCTTGTGGACGTAGCCCTACAATCGGGTGAACCACGGTAAATTGGTGTTTGATGTGTATATTTTCTTATTACATGTTGTAGAGTAGAAGTTATTTTAGTTGCATCTTACTTCAACACAGTGATAGTTTATATGGTCTGTTTAAGTGATTAATTTAATGCGACAAAGTGATTTATAAGTACTAAGAATAAGACAACATAATAATACCACATCTCCTAATCCTTCAAGGCTGCATAAACATGATTCTATATCCTCCCATAGTCACTTCGGGTGAGACTATGATATGCTTGTAGGTCATTGCCAAAAGGACTAGTGGTTGAGGGTTTTTTTTGGTGCACAGTAGAGATTGAACCCGGGTCAACCCAAACCAAGCCAACAATAAGAAGAGATAAGGCGGAGCACCAGAGATGGAACTTCATCCAAGAATGATGATGAGGAGAATTATGACTTAGTTGGAAAGGTGAAGAAAGGGAAAGGAAATAAATTCCAAATCAAAGGAGATTCCAGTCACAGTGGCAAAAAGAAGGACTCGTCAAAGATTAAATGTTTTCATTATCATGAGCTGGGACACTATGCCACAAAGTGTCTGCACAAGAAGGTCACCAAGAAGCCCTCAGGAGGAGAGGAAGGTGAAGCTCTTGCTTCATAATTTGAGTTCGATTTCACCCTCATTGATTGCATGGTGACATTGGTGATGGGTAGTGTTGTTAGGATATTCCGACACATAGGAAATAGTTAAGTTCAACTTGGTCTAGTATAGAGTTAGGTAAAGTGTGTTTCTTTACCGTTGTACATTTTGTAACTTACAATCTGACGGTCACGATATGTAGTGATTCGACGGTTCACTCTCTCCTCGGTATTACCGACACTTGATCCGTGGCTTGACACCCGATTGGTCCATGAGTTTTATTTAAAGCGCATGGAGGGTCATTGTTTGGGTAATCCATCTATGAGAGAAAGCCTATGTAAATTTTCATTCTTTGATTAATAAATTGCCTGAAGTGGTGGCCACGTTGGCTTAGGCCGTGGACTGTTTCCCTCTTTGAGGGTTTTAACCACGTCAAAAATACTGGTGTATTGATTTGAGATCTGGTTGTGAGCGGTGTCCTTTTTGGTGTTCTTTCTGAAGAACTTACCCTGTAAATTCCTACATGGTATCAGAGCTATTTGAGGGCCGCGTCCGTTGGTGATCCAAATCTGAAGCCGGTAGAACTGCATGCGGCTGTCGTTTCCTAGATCTACTGTTTCTGAATGCTTTCGGGCCGAGATGACTGCTCTGTTGTGTTCGGAGCATCTGTTCCGGTGAGGAACCCCTTTCGTTTCACGCGAAAAGGTTTCCGGTAGCCCTGTCTGCGTCATTTTTAAGATCTGGAGGTATACAGTCTTTATTTGCAGATTACTGTTATTTTCTCTCTGCTTATTTCGGTTTCGATTCATTTAGCTTTTTTTTTAACCGGATCTATTCCTTTCATTTTTTGCGTATGCTCTTTACCCTGCGACTCTGTGCGATCTGGGCAAATCAGAAACAGAAAGGAAGGATTTTTTCTCATGCGTATGCTCTTTTCCCTGCACCTTAGTGTGATCTCGGAAAATCAGAAACATTGAGAAAAATATTTAGTTTTTCCGCTAAAGCTAACTTTGAGCCACAAGGTTCAATTTTTTTTTATATTTAGTTTTTTGGGTAAAGCTAACTTCGAGCCATAAAGTTCGTTTTTCTTTGCATGTCCGTGTTGGGTTTTGTGTTTTGTGTTTTGTAGGGAAAAAGAGGTTTCTCAAGGCAAGCACGCAAACCAAAGCCCCCCCCCCTCTCTCTCTCCTCTCTCTCAAATTTTTTGTAGCTCAATTGGTTCAAAGCTATTTTAAGAGAGTAGAGGTCTTGGGTTCAAATATCCATTTTGTGGGGGTGTTTTTTTCATTCCCGCACATTCGCGCACTTTGCCGGCAACTTCAACATTTTTTTTTCAAAAAGCCATAACTTCTTCATCCGGAAGCCTTTTTCAGAGCCCGTTTTTTTTAAAACAGCCTAATTTTTCGAGATCTATCCATTAGAACACTTACTTTCAGCATCTTCAGCTTCATTTTAAAAAAAAAAATGGAAAGTCCATGCCAAGTCATTCTTGACAGCACTAACTACTTCCAATGGGCATCATACATGGAAGATTTACTTAGAAGTAAAGGTCTCTACAGAATAGCCACGGGCCAAGAGAAGAAACAAACAGATGAAGACAAGGTTCCAAAATGGGAAAATAGACAAGATCAAGCACGTGGTTTGATAGGGATGTCTATTTCTCCTGATCTTAGATTTCATATTGCAGATCTTGATACTCCTAATGCAGCATTAAACAAATCACTAAAGTTTTTGGGATTAAAAATGAAATTAGAGCCCATCAACTTGAAAATGAGTTGCTTACATTGGATCCTAATAATTTTTCTTGCATTGAAGATTTCTTGTCCAAATTCAAGACCCTTAGATATCTCTTGGAAGGTGTTAAGGTTAAGAAAGAAGATAGTAACCTTATTTATTCCATCCTTACTAAGTTGGGACCAACCTACTCTGTATTTGTTTCCACCTTCCATTCTACAAGGGAAACTTTCATTTGTCAAGGAAAAGACTACAAGGCCCCTTTGACTCTTTTTGTGATTCTTTAATAAGAGAACAAGAAAAACTCTTACACCTTGGTCTTCTTAATCTTGGAAACTCTTCCAAGAAAGCGTTAGCTGCCTAGCAGCAACTAAATTTAAAGAATCCTAAGAAATCATTTCCTAAAAAGAATGGTCCTAAACCAAACAAGGGTCCTAAGCAAACTCAGTCTCAAAATGAAAGATCATTTCAGCAAAATGATAAGACCAATAAAAACAAATGGAAGAAGATTGATCGCCGCTGTAACTTTTGTAATAGAGATGGTCACTTAGAATCTAAATGCTTCAAGAAGATGGAAGCCTTGGAAGCCGCAATGAAGAAACATAACATCCATGTGGAGCATTCTTCTACTTCAACTTCAACTTCATCTTCAGGAATGGCACTTTCTGCATGTCGTTGTCAATCATCTCAGTCTGGTTATGCATTAAATGTATCTTCTTCTTCTCATTCTCATGAGTGGCTCATTGATTCTGGAGCCTCTTATCACATGGCCAAAAACAAAGCCATGTTTTCTTCTTTACATGATTGTAACACCAAAAATATATATGTTGGTGATGATAGATCTCTTAATGTTGTAGGGACTGGAACTGTTCATCTAGACAATGGTCAGTTTAATGATGTATTATGTGTTCCAACCTTATCCAGCAACCTTCTATCTGTATATCAGATAACTCATTCAGGTGAAGGTAAAAATTGTTGAATTTTCACCTCATGATGTTGTAATCAAGGATCTAAGAGATCCTAAACAGATTCTAGCTACTGGTATTGCTGATGATTCCACAAGGTTGTACAAGTTTCACAACTTTGGGTCATCAAATCTTCTTTCAGTATTTGTTGCTCATAATGATGAAGTGAGCAAACTTTGGCATGAGCGATTTGGTCACTTAAACTATCGCTCCCTTCAGCATCTATGTAAAGAAATATGGTGACAGGTCTTCCTATGGTATCTTGCAGAGATGGTGTTTGTTCTGGATGTGTACTCGGAAAACATCATCGGGACAGTTTTGAAAAACGTGCCTCTTGGCACGCCTCGGCCCCTTTACAACTTGTGCACAGTGATTTATGTGGTCCACTTCCTGTTGCTTCATTCTCTGGCTGCAAGTATTTCTTAACTTTCATTGATGATTTCTCCAGACGCACTTGGGTATACTTCTTAAAATTCAAGAGCGAAGTATTTAACACATTTTTGGCCTTCAAAGCCTTTGTTGAAAAACAATCTGGACATCAAATTCTTAAGCTAAGAACTGATAATGGTGGAGAATATGTTAAAAACACCTTCATCAACTTTTGCAGCGAAAATGGAATTCAA
>APFE030957989.1:3356-37254 GCA_000404065.3 Pinus taeda
AGCGTAGGGAGTACGGTAGATACAACGATGCATCCATTGGTACTACTATGGTCCCTAACTTCATTTCCCTGCTCATTGATCAGATGAGAGGTACTTCCCATGAGTCCCAGATTGCATGGGTAGGATGCCTCGACAGGAGAAATTAATCAATCCTGTCCTCACAAGAGAACACATCAATCCTGCTACAATTGCCATGGAGAACACATCAATCCAGGCTCCCATGGAGAACACATCAATCCATGCCTCACAGGAGAACTAATCATCCTGCTACACAAGAGAGCAAATCATCTTGTCCCACAAGAGATCGAATCATCTTGTTCCAGTGCGCACCACCAGGGGAGGGTGAGTCGCCCTGTGGTCATATGTTGCTCTAGTAGAACTGCAAGCCCCCCAGAGCTCCCAGAGCTCAATGTATGAAACATGCAGGACCCTTTTACAAAGGTCTCTCGACGACTCCAAGTCGTTTGGGAAAATCACAAATTTGATCTTTCCTCGGGGCTTTGTCCTGTACATCATCTTAGTGCAATGGAGCCTCCTTTCTCATCGACTTACCATATCCCAGATGATGTCTATCTGCTGGAGTAGTCGATGAATATGGGATTCCTCAATAATCGAATCCCACCTCTGGTTTTTACAGAGAATCGCAGGGGTATGGGATCAAAACATCTCAATGAAGAGCTTCCCCATCCAGACAGCTTCATACAAGATCATACTCGTAGAAATGTATCCAGTCTTGACGGTGCTTACAACAATTGACTTCTGCTTCCTGCTCACCCATGATATCAAAGCAGAATCCAAAGAGAACCAGCACTGAGAAGTGCTCTAATGATCCTCCATATTGCCTGCCCACTTATCATTCGAATAATCATGTGGTTTCATATTTCTGGCAGTGTATCTCAATTCATGAGAGATTGTGCCCTATAGATATCTCAGAAGATTCTTGGCACCAATCCAGTGAGGCTCAACCAAATATGAGCTCGCCATGCTAACTGCAACACAGATGTTCGGACAAAGGTTCTCCAAGAACATCAACGCGAATGAGTTTATGAAACTCAGAGGCATTTCCCAAATCAGGCCCGACATCACTACCATATAACTTCTGAAAGTTAAGATCCTTGAGGTAGTCATAGGCTTGCAGCTTATCTTTCCACATCCAGAATCCAACTCCCTCTATCTCCTATAAATGAGAGGGTCTGCACCTGTCAGACATAGGTGCCGGTATGAGAGTTTTATCATCCACAACCTTCGAGTAATGGTTTGGATCGGTTTCACTCCTAGTGAGTCTCAGCTGCATTAGACAACTATCAATCCTCTCATACTACGCCTGAGGTGTTTTGCTTCAAGCCATAGAGGGATTTCTTCCACCTATATACATGAGATTCCCGATCATGAGTCTTAAACTCCTCGGGTTGTTCCAAGCCTGTGGACCTGCTGCATGAGGGGAATGGTCCCCTTATAATATTTTCCTTTCGTACATTTCAGACTTGTACCTTCATGCTCCTTTTTTAATTCAGGCATCCAAGTCACCATTTGACTCACAGACCTCCGGTGCTGAGTCAATGGACATGGTCCCCAGTGGACTTCCTACAACTTGATACAACCCAGAACTCAAAACATCTTTGCAAGATATATTTTCAAACACGTAACTTTCCATCGATAAGTGCCATCCTGTAACCTTTGACTTCCATTTTCGAGATGGACATCGGGTTCTTCTTGCGATCAGGTACATGAAAGGGATTCTAGGGTTCCTTGCTTTTGTGGAAGAGTCGACCATTTCCTTGATGACCTGCATTACTAGTCATTCCTTTGATCATTGAAGATGTCCCAGGAATGATTGTTATCTTCATCAAGAGATGTGTCTCTGCCATGTACAACCGCCGAACTTATTTCAACAAGGCATCCGCCTTTACTTCCACCCTTAGATCCGAACTTCCCAATGAAGTGATCATTAGATGGGCCATCAGAAACTTTCGCTACGCCATTCTGATAACATTCTCTGGTTCGACGTCACCCTAGGTGAATTATGAGAAATCCATTGATCCTTTTCTCTTGTCCCAACTGTCTTCGGTGATTGCTCTTTCACTCTTGCTTGGGCATTGTCTTCACCTCAGCTATTATACCATGTTAAGATTAGGTATGTTCTATGATAGAGCAATTTATTTAAATTTTCATAGTTGGGAATCACATCAGTATTAAGATAAACTGCAGATAGAACATAACTATAAATCGCAGAAGACAAGCCAAGGCAAGAGGAAACAAGATATGGCGCAAGCCAGGGACAAACCCCACAATGTGTGGGGAAACCCTTTGATCAAATCTTCTTTTATCTTCAAAGTTCAGCAGAGAGAGAGAGAGAGTACATTTACAATAGAAGTCAACACTTTGACTTATCAAGATCTAAGCATAGATCATCTCCTATAACGATGAGATCAGTTGAAGACATTCTACTTCAACTGATTCTCAAGGTGACTCCTTCACCTATCATCATTCTGCATCTTGTCCATTTGCTGCACCTTACTGTGTAGCACCATCATGCTGCATCCAGCATCATCATGCTGCTCATGATCACTGTGTTGCCCATGCATCATGTTGTCCATGATCTCATCCATCATCATGCTGCCCATACCTATGTGCATCATCATCATCATGCTGTTCTAACAGATGGCATTTTATCACTGTTGTTCATTGTGATAGGGCTGCTACAGGTATGCCATTCTATCACTGTTGTTTATCATGCTGCCCATTATCACATACAGCATGCAGCCCATGCATTGTGTTGTTCATTACTGCTACAGGTATGCCACCAATGTATCACTGCTGTACTACTGCATCACTGATATTTCCAGTACAGCTACCATCATTAATAACATTATTGCTGCACCATGACTGTCCCTTGTACCATGCTGCTCCAAGTATCATTGCCCAACTTGGCTCCCACAGGCTGCTACACAAACTGATCCAAAGCTGGTCAACTCTTTGACCAAATACATATCAAAACACTATTGTTTGAGACTCCTGCACTGCTGCAATTTCTGGGACTGGTTAGGGCACACAACACAGTCCTCAACAGTCCTCAAATCTAACCCAGAATTGTCCTCATGAAGTGCGGCTGCCCTTCAATGGGAGGCTGCCCCTCCACGCTGCTCTTTTAGGGCAGATTTAAGCCCTTAAACACAGACTTATCCTCCTAAAAACAGCAACATCCTACAGGTGTATAGACAGACCTGTGGCAACCTCTTATGAGGACTGTCCACCCACCAAACAGCCTCTAAACTAACTTGTTGTCCCTGCCTTGGCTGTGGCCTACAAGAACAGGGCTTCGTACCTCCCACCAACAGTTCTGTCCTCAAAAACAGACCCCTGAACAGACCTTGACCCACGCTGTTTCAGATCCTCTTTTACTGCGACTAGGGCATCAGCTACTGAGGCTAGGGCATCAGCAAATGTATATTTTAGGTGTCCCTCCTTCTCCAAAAACCCAAGACGTGGAGAGGAGGAGAACACATGAAGAGGATGTGTCAAAATGACTTCAAATCCTCTTCTATTTATACTAATACGAAGATGATGAATAGACACGTCTATTGGGCTTCTTAGCCTACTCAAGTTGCTGGTCGACTTGATAATAATTATATAAACAAAATAAATTCATATCTCCATTAATACTTATCGGAATCGGATGATCTTTAGATCAATCCTACACCTCTCCACGAGAGGGATCCAATAAAAATATCAGCTGCCATAAATAAGCTGATCCACATGGAGTTTGGCCCTAGTTGCCAATTTAACACAATAACCCTAGCCATTGTGAATGAGTCTATTCATAATGATCCTCAGAATGCAACAAAGAGATTCCCTAGCATGGAAGAGCAAGTTGCTAATATCTTTCGCAACATGGCCCTCCTCATGGCAGCCAACCCTAGAAAGCTAGTTTGGACCTTTCAAGAAGGTTAGTGGATCTAACTCAAAAACTGATCTCAAGTGAAAACACGAGATAGTGAAGACCCAAAAAGGGAGTCAAGGAAAGAGCCTGAGAAAGAGAAACCAAGTTCCAATGCCATTTCTCCTTCACAACCTCTATTCAAAATGGAAGCAAAAGTGGATGTCAAACCCAGTCAAGGAGAGATTGATGATGTTAAGTTGAATCATTCATTGCAATAGTTAGAAGTGTATTTCAGTGTCCATAATATAGATGAAGAGTAGAAAAATTCATTTTCCCAATTGAAAATAGAGGGGTCATGCAGTAACCTAGTGGGACAACCACATAGAGACATTTAGTCCGTGCAAGAAAACATTCACCCAATCCCTCAAATCCCAATGCATGCATTTAATCATTTATTCAAGATCCTAGAAGAATTTCACATCACATTAACCCATAGTACATACATGAACAATGATAAAAATATACATGCATTTGACAAGATAACAAGGATGGCATCAAAAATTTGACTTACATGAGAGAGAGAGAGAGTATATCCATTTATCAACTTTGCATTAGAAAGAAGCTCCAAAGACAATAGAGAAAATCCAAACATCAAAGTGCATCAAGAAAGCTCCAAAAATTTAGCCCAACGAAAAGTGTGAAAATCTCTCAAAATATACTAATCCAATCCAAGTGATGATGAATGAGAGAGAATGCTTCTCTTTTATTTATACAATCCTCTAAGGGATTCGAATGGCCTAATTTGGACTAATAATGCCCCTAAAATAAAATAATGTGCATAATAACAATACTTTTAGTGACAAGCCCACCAAATAGCTCCATAACATAAAAATAAGCCTCTCAAGAGGGCAAAATAATCAACATAATGAGTTGTTGGGCCATTGAGAAGGCCTAATGAAGTCCAAAGTGTGCCATGCTGAGAGAATGGACTCCAAACATAGTGGAAAGGGGTTGGCCCCTTGTTTTTTCCAAGCAAGTCATTGTGGTGCTCCCAAGTGGGTGTGGGGGCACAATGATATCCTCATGGGTCTCGTAAGGGCTAGGATGATGACATAAGCCCTCCCTCTGTCTCCTACAGTGAGACACATCCTCATCTGGACCCTAGAACCTTTGCCAAGTGTGTAGTCGGTTGGGCATAGGGATCCAAGTGCATCTTCCTCATCCAAAAGGTGGAACACGAGCAATCTCTGAACGGCAATGGGAATCCATGAAGTGCTCTCTGCTAAGGTGGAGGCCCATGCCTCTCAACACTCACCCTACAAGTGCCAATGTGGCCCTCTAGAGGGCTCAGACCCCGTATAGGGAGACCAAACCCCAAATGGAGACCTGCCTGCATTCTTGCATAAGGTCCAATGCATCTGCTGGCCCTCCAATACAACAAATCATCAGAATAATTAAGAAAAAGAGTTTCGAAATCATGGATCCAAGTGGGCACTTCATAGTGGCATGCCCTTCCATAGTGGGCTTTGGCATGTACAAGTGTCTCCACGCCTAATAAGAGAGTTAAACAAGGACCCTATTAGGTGGCTTCGCCCTTTAAAGGGGGTGACATGTCCATGGTAGTCCTTCCAATGGTGGGTGGCATGTGATATAATGATGAGATGGAATGGGGATCAAGGGAAAAACTCCAAGCCACATGTTAGGGAACAAGGCTAGTTATAATAAGGTAAGCCCACACCTAAGTGTATGAGTATAAGAGGGAGCAATCGTGGTACATAAGTTAACCCGGCCCTTGTTTTTCCACCCTTCTTCATATGCCTTTTGTCTTTATTGATTTTTCTTCATAACTGCTCGAGGCTCTAGGGAATGAGAGTATGATGTGTGGTATATAACAGTAGGTACCCCCTCTTAGGCGGGGCATTTCATTACCCACTAGTGGTTGGGATAATCATGGGTTACTCAATGTGGAGAGGGCTCATCTAGGGCCCATAAGAATGAAGGTGATGGCCATGGATAAGGGGTAAAGCTTATGATTGGCTTTTGCCCATGTGCTAAATTTGTATGTCCCAACCATCTTTTGCATTGTATGGTACATTTCCTATTGAGAGTGGCCAAATTATGCTTTTTCTTTCCTTTTTAGCTGCATCAACCTCTGAGGCATTGTTCTAAGCACGACCCAAAGTGTAGATAAGGGGAAGGGGAAGCTGACCCCTTGTGGACCCAATGGACACATGTGGACCAGGATGGGAAATATGATGAATTGGGTTATAATGAGCAGAGAGGAGTGATGTATATGGCACGGGAAGAGGGACCACGCAACCAAAATCAGGATTTTCCATGTAGTGTCAAACCTAAAGCCAACAACCAGTAAAGGAGATCCCACGAGACTAGGATACAAGGCTAACCATCAAATTGGGCAGAGGAAACAAGAGTACAAACCTAGCCCACTCTTTCCGTCGAATCCCCCAACCAATCTATGCCCAATAGTGTCCATGAAAAGTAAACAATATTACTCAACTACACTAATGAAAAGTCATACCTTTGGGGTCGAGAGGCCCACCTTGAAACATACGATCATAACAAATGGGCGAGGGACCACATGGTTAGTTCAGGTAGCGGAGATAGTGGCACATCAAGCTATCTGGTGGTTGCAAGGGGTTGTTGGCTGCCGGCTGAGGACCATCTAGAAAAATTCTCCTATGCATACTACCCATAGGTTGTGGGTAAACACCTTCCACGTTGGATCAAGGACTTAGCTCCAAAAGCTCAAGCAAAGTTGGCAGACTACACATTTGACTTAGTTACCGAAGAATCCACAGTAAGAACCATTTTCTGCCAACGTTTCAAATCCCAGCCGGGATCCATCATCAGGACTACTTGAATGCTTGATAGAAGAAGAGCTTAATTGAGATCTTTTTTGAAGAATAATTCTTGATTAATTATTGATGATCTACAGCTCTTCTTGCTATCTTTGTTCTAGATTTTTCGAGTAAAATGATTTCGGAGGGGATACCTAGAGTGAAATCATTTTACTCAAAAAATCTAGAACAAAGATAGCAAGAAGAGCTGCAGACCATCAATAATTAATCAAGAATTATTATTCAAAAAAGATCTCAATTAAGCTCTTCTATCAAGCATTCAAGTAGTCCTGATGATGGATCCCGGTTGGGATTTGAAACGTTGGCAGAAAATGGTTCTTATTGTGGATTCTCTGGTAACTAAGTCAAAAGAAATAAACCACAGAGGTCTTAAATCCAGAGTACACATTCTTTCAAAAGAAGTCCAAAACTACAAGATCAGGTTGAAAGCACAACTTCTAAGCAAGGCAAAATGGTACTCCAAAGAGAAGTAGAGAAAAATGTCATCACCCCATTCAATTAAATATTTTGGGGACGAAAAGCGTCCCTAAATAGGGAAGTATGATCTGGATTAAATCATTATATAATTTTTCATCTATCCTAGTACTTTTAAGTGGAAAAACTAGAGGAATTAGCTTGCAAGGCCCATTTTAGTGACATGTCCCAATTTGGAAATTTCGGGTTTGGAAACTTCATGAGCCATTTTGGGGCAACAAATGGCACTTTTGGGGTCAATGCTTTTTGGGCATAGCCTCAAGCCCCTTTATGTTGTTCTACACATTGAGATCTTTCCAACAATGCAAAATCACTTCAATTAGAGCTCCTATGCAGAAGTTATGCCTCCCATATGTGGGGTTAGCCACGTGTGTACATTCAAGGAGATCCTGGAAGGTCCAAAACCTTATCACCAAGTGGGGGTTGAGGATGCAAAATCCCAAACTCTAGATGGCTATCAAGCTATGTTAATCACTGAGTCACTAGGAGAAGGGGTTCCATTCTTTAGCATTGTACTTGTGCCATAGTTGAGCAAAGCATTTAGGAGTGTGATTTAAGAGCATAATAAAGGAGGAAAAGGAATTTGTAGCAACCATTCAAGCTTGTCCCATAGTTGAGCAAAGCATTTAGGAGTGGGATTTTAGAGCGCAACAAAGGAAAATGATTTTGTAGCAACCATTCAAGTTATAGTGCAAAAGGGGACTCAATAGTGAGTGCCTCGAGTGGATGATAATGCTTATAGACTCAAGCTACCCCCATATATGTGTATTTACTCAGTAGTAAATGTGGAGAATCTAAAACTCTATGAGCCTTCCATGTTGGATCAAGAAACTAAGAAACAAGTGGAACCTACCATAAGGGTCATAGCACCAAACGCTCAAGCAAAATTGGCAAAAGATACATTCTTGCAAAAGAAGTCCAAAACTACCAAATTGGATTGAAAATACGACATTTACGAAAGGCAAAATGGTACTCTAAAAGAGGGTAAAGAAAAATTTCCTCACCTCATTCAATAAAATCTTTTGGGGACCAAAAGCATCCCTAAATGGGGAGGTATGATCCAAAATGAATCACTATCTAAATTTTCATCTATCTTGGTACTTTTGGGTGGAAAAACCAGAGGAATTGGTTTGCAAGGCCCGTTTCAGTGGTAGTTCCCACTTTGGAAATTTGGGGTTTGGAACCTTCTTGAGCCATTTTGAGGCAACAAATGGCACTTTTGGGATCAAAATTTTGTAGGCATAGCTCCAAGGCCCTCATCGTTGCTCTACACACCGAGACTTTTCCAACAATGAAAAAATCACCTCAATCAAACCTTGTATGCGGAAGTTATACCTCCCACATGTTGAACCACCTTGTTGACCACCATGGTAAGAGTGGATGCCATGTCAAACCCCATAACTCACACATGTGGGATTGGCCATGTAAACTTTCAAGAAGATTTTAGAAGGTCAAAAACATTATCACTAATTGGGGGTTGAAGAGGCAAAATCCCTAACCCTAGATGGCTATCAAGCTATGTTTAACACTGAGCCGCTAGGAGAAGTGGTTCCATTCTTTGAATCTTTAGCATTGTACTTGTTCCATAGTTGAGCAAAGCATTTAGGAGTAGGATTTGAGAGCATAACAAAGGAGGGAAAGGATTCTATAGCAACCATTCAAGCTTGTTGCATAGTTGAGCTAAGCATTTAGGAGTGGAATTTGAGAGCACAACAAGGGAGGAAAAATATTTTGTAGCAACCATTCAGGCTATAGTATCAAAGGCAACTCCATAGTGAGTACCTCTTTCTTCGTATTTGCATTTCCACAACGAAAGAAAAGAGAGCAGAGCATAGGCCTCCCCTTCTAGCTAGGTTTTTTCCCCTATTGCGTTTCCCTTGATACATCTTGTGTTCATTTGTGTGGATGGTGTGCCCTTTTGTTCATTCCTTTCAACTTTATTGCTCATAAGTTCAAGCAATAAGCTAGTAATAATTAATCAAAGAAATAAGAAAATAAATTGCATAATCTAAGATTTCAGGATATTATAAAATCTGTTGCGACAAACTATTCCAATGGAATATCCATGGCAATTTACAGATAAGCAAAGGCAGCTTACAGGCATAAACTCCCACGTAAAGTCACTGAAAAACAAGCAAATGCAGTTTGAAATCTATATGGTAAATGATATTCGGAGGATGGAAAAAAATGGAAGAGAGTGAATGGGCTGCAGGGAAAGAGATAAGAAGCTCTAAATGGAGAAAAGGTCTGCTGTTGAGGTCATTCAGCCAGTGGCTCCTCCGAGTTTTTTCTGTTGGGTCTTCTGAAATGGAAGATATGATAGCTTGGGAGGAAAATAGAGTCAGGATTCAGTACAAGAAAAGAAGCAATCCCTTGGCATTCAGACATTCAATGTTGGTAGCAAACTGAAAGCTCTTAGTGGGCATGCACTTTTTTTAATTTCTGAAAATTGCAATGATCTGTAAATTTGCATTTTTGTTAAGGCAGTTTGTATGGCAATATACGTGTCAAGTAGATAGTAGTAGATCTAGAACTTTAGGACTAGTACTACTACAGATAGTAAATGGTAGTACTGAATGTTTGAGAAAATTTCTAATGCTCGAGACAGTTTGTCTATGAAATTGTATTATCCTCCTGGACGGCTTAGCCATAGGCATAACTTAATATAAAGATACCCGTTTCGTTCCACACACACAGTAGATAATAGTGCTGATTTTTTGAGAAATTTTTCTGTGCTCAAGACAGTTGTATTATCCTGCTGGACCTTGGCTACAGGCATATTTTAGTACAAAAATACCCGTTGTCTCTCTCTCTCTCATACAGACACATGCAGGACAGTCTGAATTATTATTTGACAACTGCTTTACTTAGATCATTTTCTTAACAAATAAATTTGTCTCTATAAACTATTTCTTCCCAGATGCTATGTTTCCGTCAATTTCTTAACAACAATGCAGGAGCTTGTATGTAGTGTTTTCAAAAAAAACAAATAGAATTGCATATCAATACTATCGCCACAAGTGCTAATTTTTCTTGCATTGGAATTGGGGTGCATCAGAAAACATGTGATTTTCGAATTTTGCCTACGTTATACCCAACATTCCTCACAATCAAGCCATATTTTCAACCATCCATTCATCATTGACGACAGCACAGACTTCCTTGAGAAATTAACCCCAACAAGAAGAAGATATCAAGGAAACATTTTTTTTACCCAAAAACCAAACTTCAAGGTAACTAATTTCATCCCAATGAAATCCAGGAATTAAGGAAGCACAACTCACCTCGCAAATCATGCAATCGAGAAATCTGATCCGGCGGAAACATGTTTGTATCAGCAAAAAACTCTATAAGTCTAGTCGCGTGGCCTTCCCGCCCATCTTCGAGAAGCTCGTGCAATAACTCAAATGCCGTCAGCAAATAATTCTCTTCTAGTAGAAAATTTACCACACAGTTACACAGCGAGGCCTGTTCCACCTCCATGCTCCCATAAATCTGACAGATCCCTTCACTCGGACTTGGGACGCGTCAAATCTGTAAATTAAATTAAATTCTTACCAGTGAAATTGAAACCCTGTGAATGTAAAGATCTGAAAAGCTTGTCATGCAAAATTGATACGCGTAGCTAAATCCACAATAAGAAAAACGGGTTCAAACTGCCGCATGAGATGCGACGGGCATCGCTAGTCCTGCGAGTAGAACCAGATCTAGAAGCCTTTCTATGGTGGCACTCGAAAGAAAATTAGGATGAAACTGCAGAGGACAGACAAGGAAGCAACCTGATCTATAAATTAGAGTGACATTTAAATAACAAAATGTGCCAGAAATGTGAAAACCTTTACGTTCCGCCTCCACTTCCGCTTGCCCTTTACAGATCTGAGTTTACCACGACATAAATTGTGTACTGACTTTTGGACTGTCGATCAACCTTGAAATTTGAAGTCTTCACACCAACTGAGAGGCTTAAGGCAATTTTACAAATTTGTTATGTTTTATCTCAATATTTAGAAATGGTTAGAGTTTCAAGGTAATTTTATCATCGAGTCTATTTATTTTTAAATCGAAGGTAAATGAGGTAATTGTCAAACTTCAAGTATGCAATTTAATCCAACTTCCACAAATTTTACATACAATTTGTTAACATTTAGACTAATTCTTGAAAATGTCAAAAGAAAAACTATTAAATTTTAATTTTACTTTACTTAAAAGAGGAATAATCTAAAGTCTTTGTATTTTTTTTAAGTATTTTAACCCATTTAAATAGGATGTCAAATTTAAAGGAACTAAATACTTATAATTTTTGAAAAAGGAATAATCTGAAGTCTTTGTATTTTTGTTAAAGTATTTTAACCCATTTAAATAGGATGTAAATTTTAAATAAACTAAATACTAATAATTTTTGAAAATATATTTACATGTGTGGGAATATTTATTTTGGATAAAAAATAATAGTTATGTTATACATATATATATTAGAATAGAGTAGTGTAATCTATTTTTTTTAATAATATTTAATTAATTAATTTTGGAATTACAAATACTTATATATTATATATTTTAAAATATACTTAATAATAAAAATTAGAATTTCATCAAAAATTATACTAACATATTGGATAAAAATATCATAATTAGAATATTTAAATTGTAAAAATTATTAAGTATTTAAATATATAAATTTAGTGAATGTTAGTAAAAAAAATTATATTAGTATAACTTGAGGAAAGATTTGCACCTCTCCATGTTTCGTAATATTCTTTACCAGCCTAGATCCACTTTAACTTCGGATCTATGAAGCGTCAAGAAAGATCAAATCTCTCAAAGTGCAAACCTCTTTTTGAGTGCAAAACTTGAGAGATTTGATCTCTTTTAGCTCTTGGTGTGTGGGCGGGCCGCGGGGGGGCGCTCCTAAGGTCTCCTTGTCTATACATGAAGACACGTCTCATTTCAGCTTGGTTCGTGGTAGCCCAATTTGTAGCTTTGTTCATGCTCGTAGGCGCATCTTCATGCAAATTTGTCGTCCTCTGATGGGTCCTTTCGTATTCAAGTACCCCATACCCCTTTGCACGCAATTATTTTTTATTCAAGCTTCTTGTGGTTCCTAGATGATTTGCCCCTTCAATTGGAAGTTCCCTTTGTTTCTCTACCTTTGGGGCATATTTGTCCCTGACCTAGAGAACGTTTGTATTCCCCTTGCTCCCCCCTCTGGGATGTGGTCGCTACAATCCAACTCTCACGATGTTTTCACCTATCCTTGAAATGTAGTTGCCCCTTCACTTCTTCTAGTAGCCCTCTAATTGGACCTTTTACTCCTCTGAGCGCCATCCTCTCTAGCATCTGACTTCTTTTCTCCAACAATCTAACAAGGTTGTCCAGGAAAGAAAAATTAGTAGTAGCAGGGGACAATAATAATTGTAAAATGCGCTCATAGCAAATTGAAGTTCTACAACTCGAACATATGGACATTAAGTGGAAAATTCACCAGCAGATGGCAACCTCCATCAATCTCATGGATGAGATTCAGTCCCTCAAAGTTAAAATAACGCACTAAGATGATGAAATTGACACCCTACGTACGCAATTGGAAAACCTTAAGTTGTAGATCAAGCCAAATGAAAACAAGAACTCCACAAGCACAACATCTAGTCGACCCATGGGAAAATTGCAACTAGATCTCCAAAAGAAGATCTCTCTCCTCTTTTTTTATGATCTCATATTGTAAATGTGTTTTTCTACTCGACCAATTTTGTAAAGTCTATGTATGCCAGCTTTTTGTAGCAGTCACTTTTCAATTTAGCCTCTTTGAAACACTTGTTAATCCCTCCTTGGAGGAGCCTCTGCAAGAAGAATTAGTGTAATGTACCAAATTTCTTGTGTACTTGTTGCGTCTGGACGTAGATTTTCATAAAAACCTTACTCTTTTTTGTAAAAAAAATATATTGTTTTTATTTTTATGTAATTTGACCGAGTCAAAATGTTTATGTAACAAGACAGGACATTACAACATCTCTTCCATCAATAGTCTTATTTATATTTATATAAATTTCACATCTCTATATATAACTAGCCTAGATTTACTAAACATCAAGAGGGATCAAATCTCTTTTCACTCTAAAAGAGGTTTGAACCTCATATTTGATCTATGTCAGGGCTTGGTAGATCTAGAGTTAAGATGAATCTGGGTTGGTTTAAATATTAATTATAATTATGATTATTTATTTATTTTTATGTAATTTTACCGAATCAAAATGTTTTAATTAATAAATATAATTATCCATTTTTTTATGTTATTTGTGTTGAAAGTGTAACTAAGCTCAATCTTCGTAATTATCTTGTACTTGTAATCAATATGTATTTCACGTTAAAAAAAAAAAAAAAAAAAAAAAAAAAAAAAAAAAAAAAAAAAAAAAGGAATAAAATATATTATTATTATTCTATAGTTTATTGAGTCAAGAAGAAAAATTATTATGTGTCAAAGTCCCATTTGGACTATCTATAACAAAAAGAAAAATTTTATTTTGAGTCAAAAAGAGTCATTTTGCTCCGCTAAATCTGCAACTTTAAAGGCTCTTTCCTTCTGTTTGGAGCTAAATCCTATCCACAATGATCTCGTCCTTGATGGTCTTGAAGTCAAATGGGTAAGCTCCCCTTCCCCTTGTTCCCCTCCTAGCTTGCTTTCTAAAGAGATCCCACTAGTTGGAAACTTCGTTTGTCCTCTAAAGAGTTGATTAATTGGAAAAGGTAGCAATAGAAATGGGTTTTTCACTTTGATGGGGCCTCTAAGAAAAATCCAGGGGTGGCAGGAGGGGGAGAGACTTTCATTAATCCTAATAGAAACCTCAAAATTAAGTATGCATGGGGATTGGGAAAGAAAACAAGTAATCAGACTGAGATGTATGACCTCTTCCAAGAGCTATGTATAGAAAAGGACAAATGTATAATTAATATTGTCATTCTTGGAGACTCTCTAATCCTAATTCAATATCTTATCAAGAAAGACAGGCCAAAAGACAACTCTTTGGCTCAAATTCTCTAAAGAATCAAAAATTTGTTGTATTCATTCCACTCAAAAAAAATCCATATCCTCTAACTCACAATATTAAAACATACTCACAAGCAAACAAAGATTGTACCTTGGATGAGGCCAAGCTTGTTATTAATGATATTTATGGTTCCTACCCTATTCCCTAAGAAATCATGGCTTGTATTAAGAACTTGGGTTTCTTTGCTCTCTCCCCTTCCTATTACTTTCCCCCTTCTCTTCATTTTCTCCCCCCTCCCCGACCCTTATTCAATCTCCCCTCCCCCTCATTTCACCCCTCTTTCCCTACAGGTTGTTCATCCCCTCTTCTTCATGATCTCTACAGGCTCTTTGAATTGGTGACATACTTCAATCACGGTTTACGTAGCAATCCTTGATGTGGGTTGCCATGCATTTCATGTCTTTCCTGACTTGCATGTTTATTATATACAATCCAACCTTCCCAAATCAGTGCTTTGTTCTCTGCTTAGGGTAAAGATTAAGTTTTTTGGTTGAAGTACAGGTATGATTAATTATTACAGGTCCATAAGTGTGTGGTCAAGCGAGGGATTCGTGGATAAAGCTTGCTTCTACCTTAATTTTATTCTTATGCATATGTTGGTTTCAAGATCTGTTCTGCCACCCTTGTGGATTGACAGAGGTGCCTTCGTTTCAACCTTCATAGTGACTCCCTTTCAGCCGCCTAGCATAAAGCTCTGTAAAGAGCTTCTCCACCTCAAAATTTCAGTTATTGTTCATCTTAAAGCTTCCTAGAGGGTTTGGCATTTTTTTATGGGGAATTGGGTATTATTTCCTTACGGATTCTCAAATCAACCCGATATCGCTCGAGCCTTCTATTCTTTTAGTTTTATGCACTTTGCTTCTCTGACTAACGAGCCTTCTAAATTCTTGTTCTCAATTAGGTGCCTATCTGCGTCGGTTCTATTTTTGGTTTTATATGTGTGTCTCCGAGCACTTGTCTTGGCTTTGTTTTAGGGGAGAAGACTTGATTAGACACTTCTCTTCTAGGTGGATATTTTGGTCTATTTCCTCTCTGGGCTTGGTCAAGGCTTGGCATTGTGGTTATCTCTTGGTCCTTGTGCGTTTGAGTTTCATGTATATATCTTGAATGGGGTTTCCCTTCTAATGTTGGCTCTATTCATGTCTAGAACTTTGTAATTAGTTAGCTCCTTATGTTTTCACCTTAACATCTCCTTCTCGGGTTTTGGCCCCAGTATACTCCTTTTGCATTTTGTCCAAGTCATTGTGTCCTTAAAGCAATGAGCAAAAAATTTAGTTTAGAGACTTATTCCATTTCCATCCACTATTCTCACTACATGTAGATTAATGAGGACTTGAAGATGGTTGATCATGATTTGCAGGTCAAATACTGCCAATTATATCATTTCCATATCGAGCAATCAAATTGACTCATGGTTTTCCAGCAATATATTTCAAATATATATGATGAAATTGATGCTCTCTGGGCTCTTCTTGGGGACCTCAAGCTTAGGATCGAAGACAATTCTTCCAACTCCAGGGAACAGTGTTATCTGAGAAGAATTATTTCGATTTGAATAAGCCTGCTCCTGATGATGACTAATATGTGAAGCATATGTTTTTGGTTTTGAATATTGTAGTTGTCTTAAGGTCTCTCGATTTCATAACATTTATACTAATTTGAACTCTATTATTTAAATCTTTCTATAGTGGGTTTTGTAACGGGTTCTGGGTTTTTTTTTAGCATGGATCAAGGATGAAATCTGGAATGTAATATCATGGGTATTTGTTGCGATGGGTGTACTACTGACTTTTGATATAAAAAAAAATGAGCCTTTTTGTCCCACAAGACCAAGTCGCCCTTAAAGAGGCCCTATTCGACCTCTTGGATGGTTATAAAAGGTAGATGGTTATAAAAGGTAGAAACTTTGACCTTATTTGATCACCTACTCACACACTTTGATTTCTATGCAAGAGAGGAGAAGAAGTTCTAACACCTCCTCCTTAAGCTCCAGTGCATTTAGATATCAACCCTTGTGAATTATGGCATAAAATGTATGGTCACCTTCATTATAAGATATTTCCATCACTGAATTATATGGTTATTGGTATCCCCAAACTGAAAGAAGAACTTGAAGGAGTCAGTAAGGAATGTTCTTTTGGCAATAATGTGAAGAACACATTTTACTAGTAGTGACACAAGATGCAAGGAAATTTTGGATCTCATACACTCTGATGTTTGTTGACCTATGACAGAGAAGTCACTTGGTGGTCATCAATAATATGTAACATTCATCGATGATCACTCTAGAAATACTTGGATTTACATCCTAGAGTCTAAGGATGATTTATTTGAGAAATTTCAAGTGTTCAAGGAAAAGTAGAAATTTCGACAGAAAGAAAGATCAAAACCCTAAGACCAGAGAATGGTGGAGAATATACTTCAAGAGAACTTGTGGCTTTTTGCAAAGAAGCGAGAATTAAGGGGGATTTGGTAGTTCCCTGCAATCCTCAATAAAATGGTGTGGCTGAAAGGAAGAACCGATCCATTAAAGAATGTGTTAGATCCATGCTTCATGACCAAGACCTTCCCAACTTCTTATGGGGAGTAGATTTTGTAATAACATTATATATACAAAATCAAATTCCTCATACAATTCTTAATGACATGAATCCAAAAGAAGTATTCACAGGAAATAATCCAAGTGTTGACCATCTCTAAATTTTTGGATGTCCCGTGTACATTCACATTCCTAAGGACAAAAGGAAGAAGTTGGACCCAATAGGTATAAGAGACATCTTTGTTGGATATAACACTTCATCAAAACATATAGAGTCTACATCAAGGAAGATATTTGTATTGAAGTAAGTAGAGATGTCATTTTTTATGAAAATATTGCATACAATAAGTCCAAGGATATTCCTTGATCCTGATGAGGAAGAAGAACCTATATTTTCAAATGAAGAAGTTTCGAGGCATGATAATACTTCAGAACATACAACCAATCATGAAGAAAATAAAGGACCAAGTGAGCCTATGTAACAAGTCATCATCCCAAAAACTCAAAAAAGGCCAGCTTGGTTAAAGTCAACTCTGCAGGAAGACGAAGGATATGCAACAACTAAAGGAAAATTCAGAGAAAGCAAGAAGCCTAAGAAATATTTAGGTTATGCAACTTACATGACTAAACTTATTGAAGCAGAACCTACCACTTATGAGAAGGCAATCAAACATCAAGAATGGAGGAATGCAATGCAAGAAGTGTAGAAATTCCCACTGTAGATCAACAGATTATGCAATATACTAAACCAAAATATAAAATCTACTTCTACAACAAACTTGTTGAAGCTTAATCGAATATGAGCAAGATAAAATAGAACACATATAACAGATGAAGAGAAATCAATCACACATGAACATAGAAGAAATAACGTGGGGAAAGCCTCAACCTAAAACCCCAATCTCTATATTATCATAAAAGTGGAAATATGTTCAAGTTACAAAAAGAATCAGCTCTCATGTTATCCTGCTCTCTCTGCAATCAAACAATACCGCTCATAGACAGTCAAAGACTCTCACAACCTTCTCTTCTGCCCTCCAAGCCTCCTATTTCCTTGCGCAGTTTTTCTTGGGGTCCAGTGCTTCCACTTGTGTGAATTCCCACCTCACACTGTTCACTTGGCTAATAAATAACTGCACAACCCTGAAGGAGATAATTCCTTCTGCATGGATGAGTTTCATATATAGGAAAAAATCCTCCAACTGATAGTACATTGTCCCTTCCTTTGATCTCAATTGGGTCTCTGACTGAACTGACATGCATGAGTTATTTATGAGAGAATATTCAGTTATCTGGAGAGCAACACTTACATGCATGCAAGCATTAACTAACTGAACTCACAATTAATTCAACAAACTATTTGAATTAATCTAACTAGACTTGACTTAGTTAACTGAGCCAACTAATTACAACTCATCCTTATCTCTTTAACTGATGGATAAATTCGTCAATTAATGGAGAAACTATTGCATGTCCCCACATAGACTTCATGTTTGATTTTCTACAACTAATTAACTCAAGATGAATAATTAATTATTTTACAAACAGCTCCTAAGATCAAATTCAAATTTTACTTCTTTATTTTAGTTCAGGGACTAACTAAAATATGAAGGTATCCCGAAGTGCTATAGCAATGCTATTTTTAGCACTTCCATTTTCATTCCTTGTTGCTATGTCCAACACTGGTACCCAAATTGCTATTTATAGCAGTGCTATTTATAGCATTTCTTGTTGTTATTTTCAACATTCCCTCTCAATAAGAAAGGCATTCAACTCGAATTCGATCTTGAACCTTTGGGATGTGTTACACAAAAAATTGTCACCATGACTTTCTACAGTTTGTGTGAGTCCATCACCACTCATACATACCTCCTTTGCAAGTCTTAAGCCTCAGCTCTTCATGTCAAGCCTTGAAAATGGGAGAAAGACCTTAAAAATATCTCAAATCCTGGTTTTTCACTTTCTCCTAGCAATGCCTGCAGTACCACACCCAATGGTCATGTCCCCTGCGAACCTGACCACTCTATCTGTTAAGTGATGGGTGCGAACCCCTGTAAAAGTTAAAAAGGCGTGAGTTCGTTCTTAAAAACTCACCTTGGGTCACTTCTGGATGCTTCTAGAAGGAATATTACGCTGGCAAGTCCGCTCCACCTTGGTTCATTCATTCCATAACTAAGGGAGCTAACTCCATGATATGAGGTGCTTATCCCATTGAAGGAGGAACTTATCCCTTCAATGGTGGACCTGCAACTTCCTCCATTTGCACTATAAATTTAGGCATTGGGCTGATTGTAGGGAAGGTTGAAAGCTGAAGATTCTTGAGGGTAAATGTTGCTGGAAATTAGAATTCCTTTTTGAGCTTGTGACAGGAGAGATCACATACCTTTCATGTCATTTGGGAAGTGAGTGAGGCTTCTCAAAGTAGAGGAGACTCCTGCTGGACCTTCGAAAGAGCTTTTGCAACATCAAGGCAAAGGTTGTAAGGTTCTTTTATTCATAAAGTTAATACAATCAAGTTTGTTTTTCTCAATGAACTGTCTCTAATGGTTTATTTTATGAGCTCCTTGATCTTCATAATGAACATGTTTTATTATAATATCTATGCAGGTGTTCTTCGATGTGTGTTTGTTTGTGTATGCAGGTTATCTAAAGAATAATTGCTTGAAGCTGTTGAAACCAAGCTGCCACAAACAAGCGTTGGACCAAGGTAGGGTCTGTTACACCTCTTAGTTTTCATTTATGAATTGAAACATGTTTAGAGAAAATTATATTTGTTTGTGCTCCTTGTTGCTAGATATCATTCGATACTAGGGAGATTGGTCTTGTCCGCAAGAATGATTTATCCGACCAACAAATTGGCGACTCCGCTGGGGACTGGTTCGGTTTGGTTTTTGATTTGTCTTGCTTTGACTTGAGAAACTTGAGTTTTGGTTTCTGATTTTGCCTTGATGTGTGTGGAATTGGGTACTTATTAGATCCTGGTTTGATTTTTATTTTTCAGATTTTTGGAAGAGGACCGCACCTTCTGCGTTAGGACCTGTCCGCACTATTACAGTGCAACACAGAGCGGTACCGCACCTGGTTCTACTGGGAGCCTGTGGACCCTGTCAAAAGTTTGAAAAACCTAAGATCCATCTGCTCAGTTAGGTTTAGTTTTTGTCCATAGCCGTTAGTTTATGCCCAGACCTGCACTTGTCTTGACAAAAGTTTCTTGTGAGTTAGCTTTCATTGGTATTCTCGTTTGAAGTGATTTTCTAGAAGTTTTGCCTGTTGGATTGATTTTTTCTTGGTCTTCGTAGTAGGTCAGAGATCAGAAGCCTTAGAGCCTTAGATCACCCTGGTCTCTCTGGTCTTCTTGCTGAGTTTGACTAGTTTATGAAATCTATCCTTGAAGATAGCTAGATCCCATTCTTCTCTTTTGCAAAACTTTGATTAAACTTGATTGAAAGTTTTGAATTTCATTTTTTTTATTAAAACATAATTGGGTGTTTGTGATTAGTTTGTTGAGCTGAACAAATTGATCCTTAGTTAGCTGAAAAACTAAGTTAAGCATCCTCAAAAACATTTCAAATTTCTTTTCAATCCATTTTTCGTTTAGATCTCAAGATTAGATTATAGTTTTGAGTTTTTCATAGAAATTATAGAAGCTTGTTGAAAAATTTGTTTTCTATGGTCTTTAGAGTTTTTCTAGAAATCTTAAAAGATCTCTTAAAAGAATTGTTTGTTCTTGTAGTTTTTGATTGTTGAAAAGCAAATGGATTTTCCGTGAGTGTGATTAGTAGTCTCGTTTTTAAGTTCTTTGAAAAAGACAAAAAGTTTTCCTTTCAGTTGTATGTTAAGACAGATTTGATTTTCAAAGAATTTCATTTTCAACTCTTCCTTAGCTAGAAATTCATTGAAAATGAAAAGGAATTGTTATCTTCTTAGGTGCATTTTTTAGTGTTTTGGAGTCGAGTCTTCACACCATAAATTTTCATCTCCGCACCCATTGACTTAAGAAACAACCAATAAAATTAACGCTTAATTAAAATTCATCTAGAAATCTTTTTATTTTCTAAGGCTCTTTTCACCAACATAGCTTAGGCTAGTATCTTGGAGTAGGGAGTAATTAACTCTCCAAGATAGTTTAAACAAACAAGTAGTCGATCTTGCGGTAGGGAGAAATTCCAATTGTTACATCTATGCTTTGGGAAAGCTCCTCTTAAATGAGAAGCACGAGATCATATCCGAACCAGTGTGGGAATCAATCCTCCCTCATTGGGAACGATAGAAGATATTCACGTATTAAAAATGGTAAACCCCGGATTGACCATTGTCGAGGAGCTTGGGGTCACTTGTTGGTAAACCTTGGATTATGTCAAGGAGACTTCAAGGGGATTGAGCTTGTTAATTAGCCCTTGCATGCGTATCAGATCGTAGATTGTTCCCCCAAGTATATTTGTTTCCGTTGGTGACCTTAGTGGCCATAATCTTTAGGATTCTTTCCTAGGTGACGGTGGAGGGAAGATCCCACTATACCTGGAGCAGACGTCGACTAGACTCACTTGGACTCTCTAGGGGTTATCTTCACTCGAGACGGTTATAGTGGAGAAACTTGTGTCATTCTGTTTCATTAAGCAGGTTGTCGGGGTAACTGTTCCAACCGCCATTTATGTATTGAATTCTGCGACGTTGGATTTCATCACCAACTAGTGTTTTCGATCCAGAAAGATATTGTTTGTGTGTGGTTTGATCTCCTAGATTTATTAGGTGTGTGCTTCAAATTGTTTGGTTCTTTAGAGACTTTAGGTGGTTTTCTTGAGATTTTCTTTTTTTTCGTGTGAAGTAATTAAATAATTAATCATGGCTGAATTACCAAGACAATACCGTCAACTTCGGGGGCAGCCTCCCAAATTTACACCAAGTCAACTTGAAGGGCTGCGAGCTCTTGTCACACCTAGTGAAAGTAGAGTTGGGTCACCGGAGGTCGGAGAGTCTTCGTTAATCATACATCCTGATCATCTAGTTCAAGCAACAGGACATATTTCTGAACCGATTTCATTTTCCGAAGTTACTGGTAGTATTACTTCTAATAGTTCATTAGCCGAAGAACCTGAAATCTCTGAACCTAAAACTGAACCTGTTGCTACTCCATCTTCGGGATTTGCTTCTCCTATTTCTAGTGGTCGTAGTTCACCCAGGGTAGAAACTATCATTACCCAGAATCTTCCTTCTGGACTCATTTCCATAGAACAACTTGTATGTTCGAATGAAGGTATAAGCATCCTTGAAAATCAACTAGCTATCAAACTTAGGGAGCGTGAATCTATTTTCTACAGTCCCATTAGAGGTGATGCTCGGTATATTTTGTTCACCAATTTTTTAGAAAATCCAGGTCTCGCGTCTTCACCACCTCGATTTCCTTTCCATCCAACACCCAGAGGTTATTATTCTCCTTTGAATATGTTGAGACAGTCATCCTTGTTTTCTCAGACGCCAGAAACTTTTTTACATGGCAGTCCTTCTGTTCCTCCTGGGTATCAGTCTTTATCTGGTAAGTTTTTAGGAGCATCTCCTCAACCCATCGAATATGTAGTATCTCCTGGTAATATCGGAACTAAACCGTTAAGTGTCGAAGAGATTCTTATGATTTCTGGTACTACTCCTAACCCGCAACCTCAAGGTAGTTCGATACCTCCTGGGGGGTAGCCACAAGGTACTCAAATACCGCCTGGGGGGCACCATCAAGGTAGTCCATTACCGTTTGGGGGGCAACATCAAGGATAGTACATCCCTACGGGACAGTGTTTTCCTCAAGGTCAACCCCAGTACCAATATGTACCTCAAGGTCAACCTCAGTATCAATATGTGCCTCAAGGTAAGTACCAGCCTCAAGGTCAGTACCAACCGCAAGGTCAGTACCAACCTCAAGGTCAGTACCAACCTCAACGTCAATACCAACCTCAAGATTTCCAACCACCTTCAGGTCAATCATTTTTTCAAGGACCGGGAAATGTACCGTATAATTATCAACCTTACACTCAACCTAGTTTTGGTCCTCAATATGCTCAACCTGTTATGGGTCCATACCCCGGAATGAACGTGGTGTGGGATCAACAGACTTTGCAACCCAGTGTGCAGTTGTCATCTCAATCTGGATAGCCTTTGATTTCTGGTTCACCCCAGCAACCTGTCCAGCCTACTACTCAAACTTCTACACCTGGGGTAGTTCATCAGTCTAGGCCTAGTTCACCTCGAACTCCGCCCCAAACGTATGTTGCAACTAATGCGGCCTCTGTTCAATCCACCCCACCTATTTCTAGAGTATCAGCAGCTCCAATTTCTACTGCTCCTGTATCAACTCCTCAGGCCTCTTTACCTCAGTCTGGAGCTACAATCCAGACTCCGGTTTCAATGCCTGTAGGACAACCTGGGCCTAGTACGGTTGTCACAAGTCAACCCCAATTTACTTATCAATTGTACTAGGGACAGTACCAATTCGGTCCTGCTGTGCAGAGCTCGGCTTATCTGTATCAACCGTACCTTGGGTATGCTTATCAACAACCTCAACAACCCCAGTATGGTCTGGTTAATCTTGGTTTTTCAGGAGGATATAATATCCCAAATGCAAATACGATACCAAGTTATCCTGGATATCCTCCTCCTGGGGCTGGTCTTATGACCCCAAGTTTTCGGGATCCGAACCGTTAGTTACCATTTATAGAAACTTGGATTTACCTGACTTGTGCACCTTACGAACGATCCCATTAATTATCTTCCGTTTTGGCTACCAATGCCGAATAAGTTGCCCAGTGACATGCCAAAGTTTGAGGGGAAGTCAGGAGAAGATCCCTCTAATCATGTAATGACTTACCATCTTTGGTGTGCATCGAATTCCGTTATAGATGATTCAATTTGTCTTCATCTTTTTCAACGCACTTTGATTGGCCTTGCAGCCAAGTGGTACATTGAGTTGCCACGAGGTTCTTTTTACAATTTTAGTCAGTTAGCCACTTCCTTCCTTACTCATTTTCAGCTGCCAGTCCAATATGACAATGGAACGGAATTATTAACTTCATTAAAATAGTCGACGTCCACATATATTTCAGACCATATTCATGAATGGCGATGTCGACGTCGTTTAGTGAAAGTTTTTATCCCGGACCAAATTTTGGCAGAATGGTTTGTAAAATTGTTATTACCTAAAATAACTGAAGATGTAGCCAAGGCAGGAGTAGTTACCGAAGAGCAAGTAATTTATCAAGCTCTACCTTGACTTAGTTTATACGCAGTCAGGTACTTTACAGGTGAAAATCCCCGACCTTCCTAAACAAAATCAAATAACTGCACCTCCCTCAGGGTCTCATGCCACTGACGGTATGATTGGTATTGTTAATACCAAGAGCAAGAAGAAATCCTCCAAGAATTCTTCTCCTATTATAACTTTACCAAATTCCCTGAAGGGAGAATCTTCAACTGAAATTTTTGCCGATGTCCATGTCATAGAATCATCTACGGCCAAATCAAAATCTAACGGTAAGAAGAAAGGCAAGAAGAAGAATAAGAAAAACTCGAAGGAGAAATCTGATAAACTTGAATCTAATGACGAGAAATGTAAACCTCGCTATCCTTGTCTCATCTGCGATGAGGAGCATTTTACAAGAGATTGTCCACATCGTGTCGAGGTTACGAAAATCGTCAAAGGTTCGCAAACACCTGCTGTTTTGAAGGATCCTTTTCCGAGTCAAGATAGTAAGATGATAGGTTCTTCCTCTAGTGCCTCGAAAGAGCCCATAATGATGATGTCACATGTAAGGGTTGCGACACGATTGCAAGATTATGGAAGTAAGAGTCCTATTGGTGGTAAGGAAGCAGAATTTTCTAATTCCAATCCATCAACCTCATCTCCATTTGGTTCCGATCCACTACAAATTGAGAAACCTAATCCCGACCTAGTAATCAAACCACCCGCTAAGGGTATACTTCAAAAGTCATCTTTCAATCCACATGCGAGAGTTACTCAGAACTATAACATTGTTGAAGATTTAGCTGTTTGGAGGTGCTACAATCTTGTCCAGCACAGCGTAAAATGCTATTTTCGGCTATAGGAGTTGTTGATCTTGAGGACTCAAACCTCATAATCTTCGATTTAGAAAATAGTACACCTCATTTACCTCATCAAATGGCTTTCCAGATTCCAGTGTTAGTCAAAAACAGATCGTGGTTTAGGACTGTGATTGATGAGGGAGCTTCAACGTGTATTATGTCGATACAGTGTTGGAAAACCCTTGGTTCACCTAAACTTAATCAATCCCTGACGATTCTGAAGGCCTTTGATGGTCGAGGGTTTCATCCTTATGGCATTTTGCAAGACTTACCTATAAGGGTTGAAGGAAAAACTGTTAATCTAGATGTGGAGGTGGTTGATGCCCCTCTGGATTACAACCTTCTTTTGGGTCGTAGCTGGTCTTACGCCATGACTGTTGTTGTTTCATCGATCTTTCAGCTTATTAAATTTCCACATAATGGAAAGATCGTTACAATAGATCAGTTAACTTACTTTTCGTCTGACCCATCCTCTGCTGAGAGTATTCAACATGTTGGTAAAACCACTATCCCTTATAAGGATGTTGGAGTAGGATTAGTTAAAGATTCGGGTTTACTTGGAAATTTTTCATTTCCTCCTCCCAACGTACCGTCTCCTTTCGCGACTATTCATATGATTTCGTCAGAATCCATTGTTCTTGATGATCCTTGGATCATTCCATTCGATTCCGAGGTGGCCTCTTTTGGTGATACCATGCCTTTGAGTCCCTTTGAAGTTGTTTATCAAGCCGTACAGTCGTTTTTTGACTCAAGTTCAACCAATCTTGATCTAGTGAATGAGATCCATGGAGAATCACTTTCAATCTCAACCTCAGATTCAACAACCTTTTCTGAAACTGTTCACACCGATGAGCAAATTCGTGAAATTTTGTCTGTTGATGTGTTACCATGGGAAAATCTTCATCATCGATCTTCGTTTTTACATGAGATTGATCATTTTGAAAATGATTTTTCATCTATTTTTACTGCTGAATATGTCAAAGAACAACAGAATCCATTGAAACATCCTGATTCTGAACAAAATTTAGCCAATATTTCTCGAACGGTTCCTATCGACATTTCAGTCAAACCTGGGATTGTTGAAAACATTCACATAGGTGCTTCTTGTACGAACACTGAAGTCAAAACATATAAAGCCCTATTTCTAGAATTTCGTGACGTGTTTTCCTAGTCCTATGAGGAATTGCCAGGAATTGATCCTTCAATTGTTGTTCATGAGATCAAAACTTACCCGGATGCTAAACCCGTCTGGCAACGTTTGCGTCAGATACACCCACGAAAAGTTGCTGCCATAAAAACAGAAGTTGAGAAATTACTTAAAGCAGGTTTCGTTTATCCAATTCCTTTGACAGATTGGGTATCGAATATTGTTCTAGTTACTAAAAAACAAGGGACAATAAGAATATGTACTGACTATAGGGATATCAATCATGCTTATCCCAAGGACAATTATCCAACACCCTATATCGATCAAATTATCGATGATTGTGCCGGTAGTGAAATTTTCTCCTTTATGGATGACTTTTCCAGTTACAATCAAATTAACATTCTACCTACCGATCAACCAAAAACGGCATTCATCTGTCCATGGGGGACATTTTCTTATTGCAAGTTACCTTTTGGATTGAAGAACGCTGGAGAAACTTTTCAAAGGGCTATGTCTTATGCGTTTCATGACATCAAGCACATTGTGCAGCCTTATCTCGATGATTTACCTACCCATTCTTTACGTAGAGCCAACCATCTCACTCATTTACGAGCAGTTTTCATGAGATGTAGGCATTATCGGATTAGGCTGAATCTGCACAAGTGTGTTTTCTGTATAGAAACGGGTTGTTTACTGGGATTTGTTGTATCCAAAGCCGGCATTTGTGTCGATCCTTCGAAGGTCGAAGCCATCGTCAAGTTACCACCTCCTTCGACTCTTCGCCTACTCCATAGTTTGCAAGGGAAAGAAAACTTTTTACGTCGTTTCATTCCTAACTACTGAGATTACGAAAGGTTTCACCTGGTTGTTGAAACAGAACACTCCATTCTTTTGGGACGAGATAGCTGACAAATATTTCGATGCACTTAAACAAGCGTTGACCCATGCGCCATTACTGCATCCTCCCAACTATAACCAGGATTACTTATTGTACCTCGCCGCTTCCCATTCCACCATTGGGATTGTTTAAGTTCAACAGGATGAATTCGAAAGTGAACATGTGATCTATTATCTTAGTTGGACTCTAACTCCGACTGAGTTAAAATATTCACATGTGGAGAAACTGGCCTTGGCAGCAGTACAAGTTGTTCAGCGATTTCGTCATTACATTTTGTTACGCAAAACCACAGTCATTTATGACTGTAACCCTATACAATACATTTTGACTAAACAATTGCTAGGGGGAAAGTATTCCAAATGGATTGTCATCCTGCAGGAATTTGACTTGGAATTTGAAAAGTCCAAGTCAAAGAAGTCTTTGGTTTTTGCGGAATTGATGTGTCACTTCCCTTGTGCTGATACCGAACATGTGGCAGAAGAACCCATTGCGGATGAATCCTTGTTCCTTATCAACACTATTGATCCATGGTATGGAGATATCATTGTCTATCTCCAGACCCAATCTTTTTGGCCTGACATTTCATGATCTCAGCGCCGAAAAATACGTTTCCAATCCCAACCTTACACTATTATTGGAGATACTCTTTATCGTCGTGGGGTGGATTCTGTTTTCCGCAATTGTCTTACTCATGACGAGGCTGAAAAGGTTCTTAATGACTGTCACTATGGAGCGTGTGGCAGTCATATGTCTGGGTATGCCACAACCCAAAAGATTTTGCGCGCTGGCTATTTCTGGCCGTCCTTATTCAAAGATTGTATCATTGCAGTCCAGAAATGCCACAATTGCCAAATTTTTTATCGTAAGATGCGCGCTCCACCTGCTCCTCTCCACCCTATAATTGTCGTCAATCCATTCGCAAAATGGGGTATCGACTTTATTACATGTAACCCTCACTCGTCCAGGGGGCATGCGTATATTATTCTTGCGGTAGATTATTTTACCAAGTGGGTCGAGGCAATGCCTACATTTTCGGCAGATGACAAAACTGCTACGATTTTCATTTTCAATCATATAATTGCTAGGTTTGGTGTTCCTCAAGTGATTATCACTGACCATGGGAGTCATTTTCGAAACATCATGATGACTGAACTTACAGATCATCTTGGCCTGCGTCACGATAATTCCACTCCATATTACCCACAGGAAAATGGTCTGGTTGAAGAAATCAACAACGTTCTGGTCACCATGATCCGATGAATCATTGGGATTCATAGGTAAAATTGGCATAACATGTTATTTTCAGTGCTTTGGGCATACCGAACCTCAGCCAAAACATCAACAGGTTTTACTCCCTTTCAACTGGTTTACGGTTTAGAGGCAGTATTACCCATTGAATGCGAAATCCCGTCATTACAAATTTTCGTACAATTTTTACCAGCCACTTCTGAAGAGGAAAACCGTTTATTATACTTAGCTCAATTAGATGAGAATCAATGTAATGCCGCATTAGCTGTCAAAACTCATGCCAAAAGGATTAAAGCTCAGTATGATTGGAATGTTACACCTGGCAATTTTTCGGAAGGAGACCTAGTCTTACTTTACGATCAAGCAAATGATAAGCTAGGGGCTGGAAAATTTGTACCCATGTGGCATGGTCTGTATATTGTCAAGCGAAAGCTGGCAAAAGGGGCCTATGAGTTAGAAGATTTTGACGGTGTCTCTTTAGGTAAACCTAGGAATGGGCTTTATCTAAAGCGATATTATGCTTAAAAGATTAGTGTGGAGATTTTTTAGACTAGTTTCTTTCTAAGTTTGGTGTGTTTTTAAATTAGAAATGCGTGATTTACTTCAAAGAGTGTTTTTCATTATTATTCCTGATTATCTTGATTTTACTCTTGATATTGCAGATGTTGACGCCTCTCCAAACATACATCGGTTTTGTTGATGGCGCTTGTCATAGTACACGAAACATCTCTTCCGCAGCTTGGGTTATCTATTCGCCCTCTGATGAGTTAGTATCTATGCATGGGGTAAGCCTCGGTCAAACAACGAACAACATTGCAGAATACAGTGCAGTGATTGAGTTATTATCTGAATCCATTTCATTTGGAATTCGGAGTTTGATTGTTAGATTAGATTCGGAACTCGTTGTATTACAGCTTAATAGAGTTTATGCCATTAGAAATACAGTGTTATTACGATTATTTTTGAGAGTCCATCTCTTGGAACGAGAATTTGATTACATCGAATATCAGAACATTCCAATATTTTTAAATACATTAGCAGATGTCGTTGCTTCTCGAATGTTACGTAGACATTAGCATTAAATCAAACAGTAAATTTAAAAACATCCCATAACATGTTTTGCAAGATAACCAATAATAGTAATATAGCATAGCATAGGAGTGTGTCAAAATATACATCGTCTTCGATCATAGGTTGAAAAACACCTTATGATAGGCAAAAATGATAGCACAAAAAGTCCAAAAATGAGTCTACAAGGCAATCATCCTATCATTAGTGATGATCACGATAAGACACCACTGCTCGGGCCACCCTACAAAGGAACCTCCTAAAAGGTCCTGGGACCCTAATCACATAGCGCTGAAGTCTAAGAGGAATGTCATCTATGCTGGTCTCCGGAATATCTACGGTCAAGCGCTCTAGATGATCCTCCAATTCGGCCAAGGTCTCTACTGATTGGTCTTGTGGGGCCGATATTGCAGCAGTTGGTTGTCTTCGATCATAAGGCTGGAGAACGGCTGGTCACCGTGGACCCACATCTACATTTAAAAACTTTTTACTATTAGTTTTGGGACGATTTAAAAAACAAAAAAACAAAATATATAATTAAAAATGTTGAAAACAATTTTACCTCTATCATCCCATTTCTCTCCTGGTGGAAGAGCCATGTCGGGATCACCACGATAATCCATCCCAGCGTATGGAAAATCCTGAATCACAAAGAGTTGGTTCTCTAACCAACGAAAATACTCAGGTGTGAATCGAACAACCTTGGTACCCTCCTCAGGATGGCGGGCCATGACTGCAACCAAACGCATAATCCTAGGATCTCGGGGAAGTCCAGCCTCAACAGTAAGTTGTTATGGAACCAGCATAGGTACCCTCTCTAGGGCAAAGCTGACAACTAAATAACCATATCCAAAGTTCTTTAGCTGTCCATTCTTTGCCCTAGTCAATTGGCCCTTCACATTGGCCAATACAACATCGCACCAGTTGAAGATGGTGCCTCAGAAGCAATCTACTGCCATGCGCATCTGGGAACCGGTAGCTAGATGCAATGTTGCACTCCCACAGAATCTGGTAACAGTAAAGGCGATCACTTTTAGTTCAAGATGGGAGATGGTTTTAACATATATCCATTTGTCCACAGTCTGGTTATTACAAAACTCTAGTCGGAGTCTAGCGACAGATTGGCCACCTGGCCTAGATCCGAACAGAGATAATTCCACACCTCTCTTGGGCAAACCAGTCAAAAAGTATATGTCTTCCGGCTCGATTTCGAGCCGGTTGCCACCAATAATGAAGCACTAGTCCTGCGTGCTCCACCTGTCCACCAGCCATTGTAGAAAGTCTACCTATGCCCTCATGCCAGGTATGGTCCAAAATTTAAATAGCCTACACGCTCTCAATGCCTGTAATGAAGGTGGATGGAGTAATGCGGCTTGATCCACGTCCTCGTTCTCTCTTTCCCGCCAAACAAGCATCTTGTGTACCTACATTACAAAATAGGTGGTTTAGAACATTTCAATTCAAAACCTATGGGGCAAAAATGAAGAATTTAGGGTTTTAAATCCGCGTTCCGCGGGGTTCGCACCCATCCTTTTAGAGACAGTGCATAATTGCGCAATTCTCCTTAAGGACAGGTGCGGCACCCCGACTTTTCCCTGTGCACGGAAAAATCGGGGTGCGCAGGGGCCACATGGCGCACCTGCGCAACTGCCGCGGGCGATTTTTTGCGCTAATTTTCCTCTAAAAATCAATTTTAAAGCCTAAATCAAAATTTTAAATGGATGAAATGCAAGTCAGGGACAATGTGGATTACCTGGAGAAGATGGTTCTCGATTCCAGCGGTTGGATTTTCCACAATCTCCACAGGAATTTTTCTTACCAAAAGCTCTTACTTTTTACTCCAAAGCCAAACGGTGAAAATGAACTTGTAAAAGCCCTTTTTATAAGATTTTTTGAATAAATAAATTTAATTTATTTACTTTTTACTTTGAAAATGTCACTTTTGGTACACTTTTATTATTTTCAAAAACAGATATGAGTAATGTTTGCAGTTTTTGTGCAGAATATTGGGTATTCAGGTGAAATTGATCATTTTTAACAAAAACAATTGATCATTTTTAACAAAAAAACATAGGAGTCCTCCTTAAGCTCTTTTCTGACTCGTAAAATATGAAAAGATTGCCAAGTTTTTATTTTTAGACTCATTAAAACGAAATTAAAAAGACGGTCTACTTAAAACTCTTTTCTGATCGTATAAACATGAAAAGATTTCCAGACTTTTGTCGTTTTGAGTTCGATATTGGTAATAAAACGACGTGTTTTCGATCGCTTTTTTACCTTTTTAGATTGAAGGCACTAATTATGAAAAGTACTCCTTGATCGTAATGATCAAGTGGTTCTCTCAAGTATTATTTTATATTTTTTCGGGCTTGGGAGACACAAATTTATGAAAAAGGACAACCATGGAGTTTTCTTAAGTTTTTCTTCTGACTCCCTAAAATTGAAAAACGCCGAGTTTCTCCTATACTGGACTCATTAAAATTTAACAGTAAAGGACCTGTTTAATTACAAACAGGAACGAACCACTCCTTTTTAGGGTTCGAATCTAAACTAAATTGGACTCATCCAAAGGATGAGCTTATAACCAAGCAAATGTTATCCTCCTCAAGCTTGTCAAAAATAAAGAGGTACTTGCCAGAAATGGTGGGGGAAAGGAGAGAAAAAAGAACCTGTTTGTTGTACTTTGTGTTTGAAAAACTTTCCATATCTCTTGAGCACGACACTTTTATTCACCTGGGTTGGGAAATCCTTTACCTAACATTTAATCAAGCCACATTGAAAGTATTCAGCCGGTTTCCGGGTTTAGCTTTGGGTCAATTGTCACCAAGCCATCTGCAGTGTCGTTATGTTTCAAGAGGTATGTGCAAATAAACCATTCACCTACAAAATATCTGTCATCCATCATTGACCGTCCCTGAGTTAGTTCTTGCCAAATATGTTTCTTCAGACTTGATCTGTGATTTCGTGTTATAGGCTTTCCTATGACGGATCGCTTTCTATCGAATTCGACTCATTATCTAGAAATATGATCTAGAAATCATCAGTACCTTGGAATCTGCATGCCTCAATGGCAGGTTTCTCGCCTTTGATGACAAGTTGCATCACTGACCTTCGATCAAAGGATTCTGTGATGTGTTCGACATCGACTCATTCATTCACATTTCATGGATTGCACAGAGTACTTTGAGGGCCATTGACATTACTGGTGGTTCCTCTCACACTTGTTAACAGTTTACATCATTGAATGGTAATCAAGTGGTTTCTACCATGTTCAACTTCGACACATTCATTCACATGGATAAAATCGTACCAGTTCGGGAAGTAGAAATGAAGACCATGGATCTAGTTTCCACCATCCAGGCTACGAGGAATTTTGTTATCATTATATAGTGGACTATTCATAAACAGATGGTTTCACCCATACTGTGTCCATATGTTCCTACTTGTGATGTAATACAAAATCATTCCTGTATCAGAACAGTTTTAGATAGTTCTTAGTCAGTTTTGATCTGAGTATGGGAATGCCTACCTCAGCGATGATATTTTCACATATATATCTTTTGTGTTGAATGTTTTTACAGGTTCCGACCAGGGTATCCACAGGAAGATCCTTGAAATGGTAAAGTCCTTCACTCTTCTTAGATGATCAAAAACCATCCTCATCTATTACAGACTTTTCACTTTAGGGGGCAATCTGTTACACAAAAAATTGTCACCATGACTTTCTACAGTTTGTGTGAGTCCATCAACACTCATACATACCTCCTTTGCAATTCTTAATCCTCATCTCTTCATTTCAAACCTTGAAAATGGGAGAAAGACCTTAAAAATATCTCAAATCTTGGTTTCGCACTTTCTCCTAGCATTGCCTGCGGTGCCGCACCCAATGGTCATGTTTCCTGTGAACCTGACCGCTCTGTCTCTTAAGTGATGGGTGCGAACCCCTGTAAAAGTTAAAAAGGCGTGATTTCATTCTTAAAAACTCATCTTGGGTCACTTATGGACACTTCTAGAAGGAATATTACGCTGGAAAGTCTGCTCCACCTTGGTTCATCCATTCCATAACTAAGGGAGCTAACTCCATGATATGAGGTGCTTATCCCATTGAAGGAGGAGCTTATCCCTTCAATGGTGGACCTGTAACTTCCTCCATTTGCATTATAAATTCAGGCATTGGGATGGTTGTAGGGGAGGTTGAAACCTGAAGATCCTTGAGGGTAAATGTTGCTGGAAATTAGACTTCCTTTTTGAGCTTGTGAGAGGAGAGATCACATACCTTTCATGTCATTTGGGAAGTGAGTGAGGCTTGTCAAAGTAGAGGAGACTCTTGCTGGACCTTGGAAAGAGCTTGTGCAACATCAAGGCAAAGGTTGTAAGGTTCTTTTATTCATAAAGTTAATACAATCAAGTTTGTTTTTCTCAATGAACTATCTCTAATGGTTTATTTTATGAGCTCCTTGATCTTCATAATGAACATGTTTTATTATAATATCTATGCAGGTGTTCTTTGATGTGGGTTTGTTTGTGTATGCAGGTTATCTAAAGAAGAATTGCTTGAAGCTGTTGAAACCAAGCTGCCACAAACAAGCGTTGGACCGAGGTAGGGTCTGTTACACCTCTTAGTTTTCATTTATGAA
>APFE030957990.1:0-12439 GCA_000404065.3 Pinus taeda
GTTAGCACCCAGATCTAGTCCATCAGATCACATAAATATGAGTCATTATGATCCTGATCCAATATTAGTTCTCATCCATCAATACTGAAGCTAAACACAATCAACCAAATAGGATATGCAAAATACTGACACCTTTAAACTCTCATCAGAACCCATCAACAACCAAAACCCCCTGTGACTTCAAATATCATAGCTCAAATTGTATATGTTACTACAATGAACCAAACCTGCATACATACGCGCTTACACCAAAGCCAACCCGCGTACAGATCTATAAATATTCAAACATGACTTGCAATGATTTCAAACTTAAGTTATAACTAGATCAAATCATTACAAGCGTCAGTATATAGATCTAGAATAAGAATAATCAAATAAATAGAGATAGTTCATTTCAAACCATTTCATCCCGATCTATCCTTAGATCTTGTTCTCCATCAACCGGTGAGATCCCTCTTTTGCTCGGATCCAGATCTGCACCATAACCCAATCACAGTATTCCAGATCTAGCACTTTTATCAGATATTCAATAACAATTCAGATGATGCTTTGCCAAATGATCTCCTTCCTCTTTTATAGTCTTAGGCCTTTCACAATACCACGGTCCAAAACCATAATAACACAATACCATGAACCCAATACTTGGGATCAACACTTTTGGATGCAATACCACGGACCAAAACCATAGGATCAAAAAAACTGTCGGACCAATACCATGAACCAACCATGAAAGTGCGTGTACTTTGCTCCACATGAAATAAACTTTTTCTCCACATAAAAATGCGTGAAATTTTCTCCACATGAAATAAACTTTTCTCCGCATAAAAGTGCGTGAACTTTTTACATGAAATAAACTTTTCTCCGCATAAAAGTGCGTGAACTTTTCTCTACATGAAATAAACTTTTATCTTCATGAGAGTGCGTGAACTTTGCTGCACTATAATTTATCATCTGAGATGAGTGGGTTGCCATCAAGTACAACATATGTATCATAATGCCAACACTGACACAAGGAGAACCATTCTCATTCAATCCATTCTCCATGTCCGTGATACATGCACTAGACTTACGGTGGTTAGTCTTGGCCTAGTACATGACACAGGGAAAACCAATGTCCAACCTTACTCCCTCTCAACCTAAGAGGAGAAATCCATGCTCACTCCCTCTCAAATAGGGAAAATTTCATCAACAAGCCTCATATTGTGTCGAAGTACTCATACTTCACTTTGATCAAATTCCTCAACCATCCCTCTTATCACTAAATTTGCTCATCTTGCAATTTCTTGAACTAGGCCTCCAAATTTGCCTCCTAACAGTTCATGCTCCTATACTTGAGGTCTTCACTAACTGCATCTAGAACTGTGTCCAACACTACTTCCTGCACTGCATTGCTTCTTGCCTCAAAGATAGTCCATCACACAGTTCCATCAACTAACTGATTATCACAGTACAAGGTTAGTCAATCCATTATTTAGTCAACTTTGAACACAACTTGGTTGACCTTTCCAATCAATCTCTATCAATCAATGCAGCTCCATGGACATAAATAACTCTACCTTCTAACTGTCATTCTCACCATTCCCAAAATAGCCAACTCAGGGTCTTCAAATAGACCTTCTTATTAGTCCTCTAATTGTCCTATTGTTGCACCAAATTGACAATCCTTAGGACAACAATCAAACTGCCTTTTAATAGTGACTTAGTTGCTCTAAGATTATTGTCATAAGGTCTTCCAAACACAACCCACTTGATAGTGAATGTCTATTGCTTCACTGTCCTCAAGGTTTTCACAACACTGTCCTTACAATGGTGAACCATCTCTTGTGCTCACTTCTTTAAGTTTTCTCTTTAAACAATCACATATCTAAGATTGCACCATTCAACCCTATCTAGGGCTTTCTATACCTACAAAACACAATAGAAAACCTTCACAAAAGGAACCTCTGCCTGTTTAATTGCTATAGAGAGATGTGGCCTTATTTTGGAAGGCAACTTGACCTTCAAAATAAGCCCTTCTTTCAACTTGTAATTACATTGAGGTATTGTCCCTTCTAGATTGTGAGAATATTCTTTATTCTGCTCATAACCATCCTCCTATGCATTGGCCAATTTCCTTCAAAGATCAGTCTAAAGTGCCAAATCCCCGCCTCTCCTAGCAGACCTATATTTGTTCAAGGTTTGCACCTAGTGCTCCCAAGATTGCCTACTTGTTGCCCTCTAAACAACATTAAGATGTGTTTTAACAACTCACAAGAAATTGTTGTTCTAATTCCTTTAGAACAACCCACCAATCCAGCAATACTCCCCCACAAAATTTTTACCCTTATAGCCCTCTTTTCCGCATTCCTATAAACTTTCAACATTTTTTGAAATTTTTTTATACCACATACCAAACCTCAAATTGTGGCTGCCCTAACACGTCAAACAAACTCCTTATTCCTCCACACTTTACCTTGCCTTTTCCTTAGTTAAACTCGACCTACTAATCCACATTTATTCCAAGTGTAAAAGCCCTCATTACCAACACTTGGCATTTAGGTCCTGCACCAACAAATTCAGATTTCTTGGCTCCGTTTAACCACAGATCATAGATAATGTGGTCTAATAACTTAGCCCTGTAAGACTTTTCTTCACTTCATAATAGAGGTACAAAACTCAGCTTCTTTTCCAGTTGCTAGGCTCTCAAAAATTCAGTTGCTCCCCTCTTTACCCGTGCTAAACCAAACCATAAACAAAGAGAAAAACTCATCCTTCCTTCTACTCATATTCATCTTAGCTATTTGAGGTGTGTGAGGTATTTCTTGCAAGAAGATTGCACTTGTTGGATGGATCAAATTATAGTCTCCTTAGCAGCCCATATTTTCAAGCTTAACCCATATATCACTTTCATGGTTTGGGCCAGATAAACCAATTCAAATATTCCAATTTGAAGCAACATAGGCATGTATTGCCTAAGCGACATCACATATCATTGTTTTGACTTTGCAGCAAACTTTAAGAATTAGTTTGTATCGTTGAATCTTCATATTGCAGTAGTATGGAAAAAGACCTTTAACTTGTATTATAACTTGAATAATTGTATAGTTGTAGCATAGTGTCAAATCTTGGATCAAACACATTGTAACATACTTGCATCATGTATACTTATAAAGTAACTTGGATCAATTCAGATCATGTGTATACTATAGTGACTCAGATCTTAGGCATTCTTATCTTCTTGTAATTTGTTATTCATATATTTTTCCAAAAGTGTTAGGTCCTTATAATACTAGTGATTCCACCATTACTATTGTAGCCCGTATTGTTATTGTTGTTCCCCTATTGTCCCCATATTGTTATTATTGTGCCCCATAGAATCCCACTATTGTTATTTTTGTGCCCTTATATTATTATTTTTTTTCTGCTAATGCAAGAGTCGGACCTTCAATTTCATTAATCATCAACAAAAGAACATAAAATACAAGAGTTTTCACATGGTCGTTGACCATGAAGAGAACACATCAAAACCTGAAAACCTGGCTGAAAGAATAAGCCTTCCTTCCTAAAACCAAACCATACAATTCTCTCAAGAAAGAAGAGCGAGCAAGGAAACAAATCCAAAAAAAACAACAGAGTCAAAACATTAAGGTTTCATTTCCCCCCGTCATCAAAACCCGTTGCACCAAGGCCAGAGTAAAAAGACAATAGTAACCCAGGATATCCCTTTCCTGCCAAATCCTCACATCCATTTGATCTCAACTATTGAAATTGTCTGTCCGATCCAACGGCTTGGAACCCTTTCACTTTGACAAGGGACCCGCAGACTTGCACGACTAATCCCATTCGTTGATCTGGCTTGGATGATCCAACGGTTGAAATAAATATTGCGACCGCCTACCTACCCACACTTTAGCGTGTGATGAGGGTGGTATTCCACTCGCCTCCACCGCCACGTGGAGCACGCTGTATGATATCGCATCCAAAAAGACAAAACCACTTACCACTTTTGCGCGCTACGATCACGAGAAACCGCTCGGGGCATGGTATAGAATACCAACCCGAAAAAACTCGGGCTTCGCGGCAACCAATGGACTCTGGCTTACGACCAGTTCCAGTTTCAACCCTCCTTGACCCATTCATAGAAATTAGGATGCGGTTGAAACTTCCAACATAAGGACCCCTTGAAATCTCTTTAATCCATCCTCCCCGCCCCAGCTGGTCGAAAGAAAAATGTAAAACTGGATCCAAGAAATCATGAAACCTGCACGGTCTTCCTCCCAACAGACCCTTGACGAGAATCTTTGAATGGAGCCTTGTATTCTGACCCCTAGACCAGCAGATCTGTAAGGTAACGCCCAGTCAAGCCGACCTAGGTTTGCCTTATCGCTCTTCAAAACTGCTCGATCGACCTAGACCGTTGAACCAATCGCAAGAGGGTGGTTTTCCAATCCTTCCTCTGCCATGTATGGGAAGATGTATGGGCTCGCTCCAAATTCTCTAAAACCACTTTCCCTTTCAACGTTGTGCGATCATCGAAAACCCTTTTAGGAAGTGGTTTTTCTCTCCAAGACCCACAAAAACCATGATTCCAGCTACCGATGAAATCCCTATCAAGATTGCTTGTCTTTCTAGCCTGAACTTGCATTCCCTTGATATCAATGCTAACACTCTTACCTCTACTCAGGTATCTATCACCCTTCGATGATCGACTCTTCTTTAAGGACCTGTAAGCTAGATTCTAAAAACACATGTAAAGGCTTCAACATTAAGGGCTTGCTTCCAGGACTCTATGTCTGAAGACTCTAATGTCTTCCTCCTCTTGTTCACTGCATATAGTTTTTAAACTGCTTTGTCTCAACTCTTGCCATCCTATCATAACATTGACATCTGTATTGCTAACCCCCTGATTAGCTAACAGGTCAGCCAGTTTGTTTGCCTTTTCGCGAACATGTTGGAAGGTGACCATGCACAAGTTATGTAGGTGATTCTGAATACTCTGGAAAACCCTGATTAACTTCCAGTGCTTGGAGACTTTCTCCAGCGCTGATCCATTACTAATTCTTTTCACTGAGTTAATGACTATCTCTAAATTTGCTTCCACAATCACATTGCAACAATTCTCCTAACTTAGAAACTCAAGGCATTGCTCCAAAGCCATGAGTTCAGCCATATTATTGGTGGTTGTACCGAGATAAAAATGGAAAATGAAGATGATACTTCCTTTATCATCCTTGAGTGCTCCCCCATACCCGGCCAACCCCGGATTTCCTTTAGATCAATATTGAATTTTAGGTATCCAGCGGGGGGAGGATGCCAGAAATCCTGCTCTTTGTCCCTTACTATAACCTTTCTTTTAAGACCTTGAAGAGAAATATCCTGCAGCCCTAATTGTTTGAGAATGCTTCTTTCCCGATCTGAGGGAGGATTAATATGATGGCTGCAAACAGTGGAGCCTACAGTCTCCTTAAGTTGTTTCAGAATCTTCTCCAACAGTACATGTGGGGGATTCTTCTCCTCCTTGAATATTCTTTTATTCCTCTCCTTCCATACATTCCATATGATAAAGCTTGGTGTAAGGGTCCATGCTGAGTTGATAATTTCATGCTCTGAGAAATTTCCCCTCCAGCTGATGAGGGTTTTGAAGATGCTTCTCCTGTCCCTGTCAGTTTGTTGAAATTTTTTAGCAAATATGTCCCATAACTAGGAGGTGAAATAGCAGTAATTAAGAAGATGTTCCATCGTTTCTTCCTGCTTTCCACAGAGAGGGCATCTGGAAGGCCCTAGAACACCTCTCTTCCTAATGTTATCCCAAGTCAGTATTTTCCTGTGATAAACCAACCACATGAAGAGTTTGATTTTCATCCACCCCTGGTGCCTCCAAAGTTTCTGCCAGATTTTATCCAGAACCTGGGGATTCAGTTCCAGTAGAATACCTTTGGCTTCTTTGAGATTAAAGGTGCCCTCTTGATTCTTTCCCCATCTTAGTTGGTATTGCTCTTCAGAAACTAAGATTTTCCTCTGTTCCACCATTTTTTTTAGCTCCTGTGCTTTAATTTTCAAGAGGCTATTATTTCTGCACTCCATATTCTTCCAAATTCTCCATTTTCCCATTGGTTGAGTGTTATCCCATAAGTCCATGACTTTAATTAAACCTTGTGAGTCTGTCTCCTGTTTAAGCTCGAGGAAGTTCTCGTTTAACAGTATTGGTTCCTGTTGCCATTTATCTTCCCAAAAGAGAGCTTGATACCCTTCTTTGATTTCCCAGAAACTATTTTCTTAAACTAATCTTCTATTTTCCCAGGCCTTGTTCTAGATATGTGAGCCCTTAATGTTCCTTGACATTCTAATTAGATCATTAGTTTGCCAGGATGTGGCATATTTTTCTTTCCAGATGCTAGCCCATGGAGTCTCTAGGTTATGAACCCAGCGCCACCAAAGTTTGGCCCCTAAAGCCTTGCTGAGTATTTCCTAATCGTCCAAGCCAAGCCCTCCATGGTCTTTGGGTCTATAAAGTTTCTCCCAAGACACTAAAGCCCATTTCTTCTTATTTTCCTCCTTTCCCCAAAGGAAGTTTCTTTGAATATTTCTCAGTTGCTGAAGGACTCCTTTCGGAGCTGGGAGGGCAGATAACATAAAGATAGGGATGGCTTGCAGAACAGCCTTAGTGAGAACCAACCTGCTTGCCAAATTTAGAGATCTGAAGGTCCATTTGTTGACTTTGTCCTGCAACTTATTCATCAAGGGTTCCAAATGCTTTTGAGCAATGGTTTATCTGTTAGAGGGATACCCAAATATTTTGAGGGAAGGGAATCCCTTTGAAAGCCTAGAATTCTGGAAATATTCCTTTGGATTGCCAAGTTGGTATTAAAGAAAAAGATTTTTGATTTGGAAAGGTTTACTTCCATACCTATGGCCATGGCAAAAGCATTGAGAATATGTTTATAAGCTGAAGCTTCTTTGACATTAGGGATTCCTTGAAGCATTGTGTCATCTACAAATTGTTGATGAGTAAGAGCTTGACCATTCTCAGAAAGTAGAAGGCCTTTAATCTTGCCTGCAGCTTTAGCTTGCTTGATGGCCCTGCCAAGTCCTTCCATCATAAGAATGAAAAGAAAAGGAGAGAGTGGGTCTCCCTGTCTGAGGCCTCTAAAAGGACTGAAAATCTCAGAGGGAGAGCCATTCACTAAAATAGAGAGGCTGGAGGAGGTGACAAGGGCCATTACCCATCTGATCCATTTATGATCAAAACTAAAGGCACTAAGAACCCTTTTCATATAGGTCCAGTGTACTTTGTCATAAGCTTTGGCTATATCTAATTGCATGACCATGCCGACCTTCTTTTTGCTTTTTAGCGAGTGAACTACCTCATGAGCTTGAATGATGTTTTCTAAAATTTGTCTGCCTTCCACATATCCTGATTGTTCCCCTGAAACTAGGGTAGGAAGCAAAGGCTTAAGTCTGTTTGCCACTACTTTGGATATAATTTTGTAGACCACATTGCACAGAGCAATTGGTCTGAACTTATCCGAAGTTTGAGCATCCTCTTTCTTAGTTATAAGGGAGATAAAGGAGGTATTCAACACTTTCGAGATGGTACTATTCACTCTGGAATCCTCCACCACATTCAATATATCCCGTTTAACAATACTCCAACATGCCTTGAAAAAGTCCACATTGAACCCATCTGGGCCCGGTGCTTTTCCATTCTGCCTTTCTTTGAGGGTATCGTCTATCTCCTTTTCAGAAACTGGTCTATTTAGATTAAAATTATCCTCTTTGGATACCATCTTTGGTATATTTCTAGTTACCTCCTGAATAGGCTATTCTCTGTACAAGTTATTTTCCTGAGTAATACTTCGGAAGTGTTGCAATAACTCTGCTTCAATATTCTCATGAGAAGTAAGAATATCCCCTTCTTTGTTTTTGATTGAAGATATTCTATTATGCATTCTATTTGCCATAGTGGACCTGTGAAAAAACTTTGTATTACGCTCCCCTTCCTTCAGACATTGGATTCTAGATTTTTGTTTCCAGAAGACTTCCTCCTGTTTGCGCAGATTGTCCCACTCATGCTGGTATTTCTCAACTTGATTGCTTTTGTCTTTATCAAATCCTTCCTTGATTAGAGCCTGGTTGAGTTCCTTAATTTTATTTTCAATTGATTTTTTCTCTGCAAAATATTGCCAAATTCATTTTTGTTCCAATCTTTTAGTTTGAGTTTTATATGCTTTAATATTTTATGCAGAAGAAACATTCTTGTTCCTTGAATCGGTAAGTCTTCTGTCCACCAATTTTTTATATTGTTGAAGAAATCTGGGTGGGAGAGCCAGATATTTTCAAACCTGAATGGTTTGTTTCTGAGAATGTCCATACCTTTGATCTCCATTTGAACCAACCAGTGATCTAAGCCTCCGAAGGGGAGAACTTTAGCTGTTATTTCCTTATTTCCCAACATCAGATTCTCAGAGGTCAGGAATCTGTCTAACTTAGAGGCTACTTGAGATTCGCCACCTATTTTATTATTCCAAGTAAAAGAGGCCAGTATTCATTTCAGCTTCTACTAGGTTCATCTTGCATATAAAGGTTTGAAATTCCAATGAGTCTTTACTGAGGGTCCTCATTCCTCCTTTTTTCTCAGACAAATATTAGATCATATTGAAGTCCCCTCCTATGATCCAAGGTATTCCTATATGTCTGCCCCTGAGATCCTCCAGTGAATCTAGGAACTTGAGTTTATCATCTATTCTTTGAGGACCGTAAATATTGGTTGGATGATAATTGACAAATAATTCCTAGTAGCCTCAGCATCCATAACACCTAATTTGTGAGGGTTCCAAAGAGCAAGGATTCCCCCCGCAGTATCCTCTGCTTTAACTTCTAGAAACTCAAATCTACTGAGCCATTTACTGTGGATTTGTCTGATTTTTTGAATGGAACTTTTTGTTTCTTGGATAAAGATCATGCTTGGCATTTCTTGTTTCATTCTATTGCTGAGTATTCTTTGCTTTATTTTACTCCCTAGACCTCTAATATTTCAAGAAATAAACTTCATAATTAAAGATTTGTGAAGGAGTAGCTAGCAAGATCTTTCATCTTACCTGTGTCTATCGTTAGCTTGCCACACTCCATCAAGAGTTCATTCTGCCTTTTCCTGCCTCTTTTTTTACCTGGGTTTCTTGTAGCTAGTCCCGGGATTGCTTTTGGCACCTTCACTCCTCTGTTTTCCTGTTTATCTGAATTTTTTCCTTTTCCCAACGCATTAGATTGTGTTTTCCATAAAAATAATTGTTGGATTTTGTTAAGTTCTTCTTGGGGTACCGAATCCACTCCTCCCGTGGTTCCCTGGAACAAGAACCCTTCCAGATCTAGGTTTTCTTTATCAAGTATCTCCTGTAACTCATGGTCTTCCAGATCCATCTCACTCAGGGTCATATCCTCATCCATCTCAGTTTTTGTTTCACTCATAATGGTTTCTGTGTGGTGCCAAGTTTTCTGATTTTGGTCATCTTCATATTATGTTCTCTTTTCTCCAGCCTTTCCTTCTGTGGCTTGATCTTCCTTTGAGGTTTCTTCCTCTTCCTCTAGAACTTGGAACTTATTTTGGCTACCTATAAGTCCTTCATCTTGATGTTGCTTTGTTCCTTTTTTGCTTCCTTTTCCTTGATATACTACTTTCTGAAAGCTGTCTGTTTCCTTCATTGTATTTGCCTTACTGTAATTTCCTACTTTCCCTTGTGGACAGTCCCTAGATAGATGCCCGTGCTCATGACATCTACGTCTACTAAAGGGAATATTCTCATAGTCTACTGTTTGTACCCATTCTTCATCAAAGACTTCCAAGATCACTTCATCTGGTAAGGCTCCTAATAGATCCATTTCCACGCATATTCTAGCAAATGAAGTGTATTTCCTTCTTCTTGTGGCTTCGGAAATTGTGATAAACCGTCCTAATTTATTGCCTATGGCCATTAATAATTCATTTTGCCAGTAATCAAGAGGTAAGGAATAAAGTCTTACCCAGACCGGCACCGATGTAAAAGTTTCCTGCTCCGGGACAAAATTCATGATCCATGGCCTCATGTAGAGTCCAGCTGCCGCAAAGTAGGGTCCACCTTCAAAGAATTTGTCCTTGTCTTCAATATTCGTGAATACCACCGTAAAGAAACCCTTTGACCCAAGATGAAGGTCTATGCTCTCTTTAGGTTTCCAATGATATTTGATCCAAGTCTGTAAAGCTTTTTCAATGGGCCATAGTCCCATGAACTTACAGATAATAGCATATGTTCGCATGTGGTCCATATATGCCTGCAGGGCAAGATCATTTAAAACAACTCTAGGAGTAATTTCAACTTTGGGTTTGCAGGGTCCCTTTTGTTTCTTCTCTTTAGTTTCCTGTTTTTTGTCTTCTCCCTCTTTGTCTTTTGTGCCATTGATTCCCTCGGAATGGCCTCCTGTTATCTCCTCTTCCATGATTTCTTTTCCTCCTCCCGAAGTTCCTTTAGTAGTTTCTAGAGGTTTCTCACCTCTGTTAACCACGACTGCCTTGAAGGAGGGACAAGCTCTCCCTCCTTTGCGACCCTCCATGGGGAGCTCCATCTGCAACTCGCTAGAACCTTAGCCGTGCGCAATCACTGTTCCTTTCGCCATCTGCTACCTTAAGCTACTCATTTCAAAACAATATATCATGCCCTCATATTATTATTATTATTATGTCGGCTTTGATTATATTGTGACCCCTTAGACCCCTATATATAGAAAGGAGGTTTTGTCATTTGTATCATCGAAAAATTATTCATATGTGTAATGTAAAGGAGGTTTCCCCCTCGAAGAGTCTAATTTTGAAGTCGTTGATCTATCTTTTCTTCTATTTTGTGAGTTGGTTACATAACATTTAGTATCAGAGCTTTGGATTCTAGGGTTTCGCTACTCCAAAAAGGTCATCGTGGCATTTTCGCTATAGCTTGTTTTCTACGATGTTTCAGAAGCGGAAATTAAAATCCATTTGAGTCGAAATATTGATGAACCTCTAGTCTAAATTTCAAATATTTTCTCTCTATATTTTCAGAGATAGGATCCAAGGAAGTTAGGGTTTTTGTAGGCTCTCGAATTATATCTCAAATAGGTGACCTAGGGAAAATCATCCTAACTTTCTCTTTGAGCATCAGATTTAAATTTAGTTAAAAATTACAGAAAGAGGACGGCCTGTAGTTTTGAGTTTATCAGTTTTAGGTCCTAAGGTCAAAACACTAACACGTGGCACTTCGTACAATTTCGCTCTATTGAACTAGTCTATAAATAGGTCATCGTGGGAGATTTGGCATAACTCTTCCTTGGAGAATCCAATCTTGATCAGACTTGTGGGTTTAGAAAGAGGACTCGGAGAGCTACTGCAGGATGCAATTTCAAACCTTGGAGATCCGAAATTACAAAGATACAACAGATTCAATATCGAGCTCCTTCAAAGTGAAAAAAGGAGTGTAGTTTTTTTAAATTTTTGCATAAGTTTGGTTTGAAAAAATAGTTTGAAGGAATTCAAAGGGCATAGTGAAGAATTATTATCATTAATTGATGCCCCGAAGAAAGAAAATGGAAACACCTATTAAGCAACCTGAAATCTCTAGCATGACTCATGAAGAAGAGGAAGAAATGCAACATGATATATCAAAATTATGCGACCAAGTGCAACAAAATTCACTCTCACAAAAAGTAAGAGAAGCTAATATGGATAGTTTAAAGAAAGACATGGAAGCTAAGATGGATGGTTTAAAGAATGGCGTGGAAGCTAAGATGGATGGTTTAAAGAATGGCGTGGAAGCTAAGATGGATGGTATAGAATAAAAACTTAAAGGCGACATGGAAGATTTGAAGAAAGGCGTGGAAGCTAAGATGGATGGTATAGAAGAAAAACTTAAAGGCAACATAGAAGATTTGAAGATAGATTTGACAAATTTGCCACAAGAAATGCTTACTAATGGCGAAAGGGTAGTAAAGGAAACTCATGAGGAGAACAAAGAAACGTTAATCATGATTTCATAGACTCTAATAATGGATTGAAGACCCACCATGTTACAAAGATCGATATGAGGAAGTTTGATGGCAAGGATCCCGTAACATGGATACTACAAATGGAGCAATATTTCGATCTCCATAATGTGCAAAAAACACAAAAGGTACGCGTTGCAATTTTATATTTGGAACCAAATTAGTTTGTATGGTATCGATGGCTTTGCTCTTGTAAACAAATTGTCACTTAGGCAATTTTTACGGAAGAAATGATATCACATTATGAGGATACAAAAAGAAACACTTTTTTTAGCCAATTGATAAATCTCAAACAAAAGGGTTCAATGATGGATCGCATTGAGGACTTCCAAAAATTGAATATAAGGGTAAAATATGTTCTAGAGGAGCATAGGATTGATGTGTTCATAGGGACTTTAAAAGATAACATCCAACATGA
>APFE030957990.1:16337-37118 GCA_000404065.3 Pinus taeda
TATATTGTGACCCCTTAGACTCCTATATATAGAAAGGAGGTTTTGTCATTTGTATCATCGAAGAATTATTCATTTGTGTAATGTAAAGGAGGTTTCCCCCTTGAAGAGGCTGATTTTGAAGTCGTTGATCTATCTTTTATTCTATTTGGTGAGTTGGTTACATAACATTACCTGTACCAAACCAAACCCTAAACAAAGACAAAAACTCATCCTTCCTTCTACTCCTATTCATCTTAGTTATCTAAGGTGTGCGACGTATTTCTTGCAAGAATATTGCACTTGTTGGATGGATCAAATTATAGTCTCCTTAGCAGCCCATATTTTCAAGCTTAACCCATATATCACTTTCATGGTTTGGCCCTGAGAAAACAATTCAAATATTCCAATTTGAAGCAACATAGGCATGTATTTCCTAAGCGACAACACATATCAACTAAACCCACCAATTCAACCCACCAAGGTCTTCTAGAGCATTTGTCCAACTAGGGCTTCCAGGACTAGTAACTCAACCCAAGCTATTACAAGACTTCCGGAGCATTTGTTCAACTAGGGCTTCCAGGACTAATAACTCAACCCAAGCTAAGGAAACATGAGAACCAACCAAAACAAAACAATGAAAGTAAACCCGCAATCACCATGGCTATCCAAGAAATGGCAAGGCTAGGCAATACACTATCGAGCTAGGCAATCCTCAATGCCAATGACATATCACAACCAAGAAACCACATGCATGTTCCATGCATGCGAAAATAGTGAAGAAATCATACATGCAACTTACTACCTGCAAGAAAATATGTAGTTGATGATGTCGATGCCTTCTTTCACTTTCCTACTCTTCCTTTGCCTTCTTGCTCCGAGAATCAAGTATTCCACGCCCACCAAGAGTGCTCCAAGAAAACTCTAAGTCTCCAAGAGTATGAGAGAGAGAGAATAATGAGAGAGTTCCAAAACTAAATTGACAAAAGGTTCACAATGAAAGGAAGAAACTTACCAACTGATCCTCAGAAGCCTTTTTATTAATGAGGCCTCTATTTTCTTCATTTTTCATTATTTTCCTTCATTTTCCTCCTCACATGCAATCTATGACCTTTCACCTCCTTTTTCTCCTAATTTCCATTATTTTCATAAATAAATGTGCCAAAATACCTTTTTGCCTCTTTAATGCCCTAGCCATTGCCTTTGCCAATTTAATTATCCATAAACAACCAAATGAACACCCACTAGGATGTCCTGCTCACCATTTAGCTTGGAATATGTGTCCCATCATCCGTGGTATTTATATAGTTTTACATGGAATTTTCACCGGGGCCGTTACAGAACCCTCCCCCTTGGGGGACCACCATCCTCGGTGTTCAATGACACCTATAACCAACATGACCGTTGAAAACAAAACATACTACCCATAGAGCTTTATAACATAGCTCGTTGCAATGAATGACCCACTCAAAAGCAAAACATCATGACAACATGTCTAGATAAAAGCCATATCGCATATTGGAGCTTTATAACACAACTCATTACGGTTTTTACAACAATACACACATATACACATTTGCTTAACCAACAAATAAAGGATACGATGCTCATATCAATCAACAAGGGAATCTAGAGGTTCACACCTCCACCCTCAAAGTAATACCAGGATTCACCTCCTTCCCAGGAAGTCCAAAATCCAATGCAAAGTCAAATATGCATCAAATGTCCAGTGCTATAATCCTGCGCCACTTGTCCTCTCAGGGAACAATTACCGACTCATTGTTCCAAGGCGCACTCCCAATGTGCATCTGATTCTATCTGGCAATGCCAATGACCAAAAGAAATCCATCTGTGACCTTCCCTTCTCTACTACACAGTCCTTCAGGAATCTGGTCACCCCTTCTGTGCAGTCACTCACCTTCCAAGTTCCATTGGCACCCCCATCCTGGGCAGTCCATCCCATGGCAAGGTTTCATCACATCAGAAGATACAACAACCAAGGCATATCCCTGCCTTAAAACTATCATGTCGGTCATAGCATGCTCATGGAAATCAACGGACACTATTGGGTACCAGTGTCCCACAATGACCTTGCTCTTGAATACTTTACCAGCATGCTATTGCATGTTCCAATTTCTTTTGTTGTTGCTTCTAATTCCTACAGTTGATGTTAACCACCCAATAAGGCTTTTCCGCGCTTCCTGTACCGAGCACATAACTTCCATTAGATTCAAAATAAATTTAAATAACTTCAAATCATACCTCATTGGTAGCTCGTCAATAAGGTACATTTGCAGTCTTGTTTACTTCCCGTCACAACAAGTCAAACTAATTGTTTTATCACAACATCATGTATAAACATATCACATATGGTTGGCTCAAAACATATACATCGTAGATCAACATCATAAATCACATGTAGCCATCATAAACCAGAATCATAGATCACATGTAGTCATCATATATAAGAATCATAAATCACATGCATAGTAAAACTAAAATAATATCGATACTTATCCTTCATCGATCCTTACTTCTACCTTTGTTCTTTCTGTCCACACACTGGATTGGTTGCCACACCCAAAAAACACCCAGTGATTTCTCCTCCACCAAGTGCGCATATGCATAGTGTGCATCACACACATACAACCACACACACCATACAACATCATGCAACGCATGCACCTATACCTGACATACATCACATACACCTACACCTAGTGTACGTACGTATACGTGCACAATGTACATCATAAGACATACATCCACACAAAATGTGCGACAACACAAAATGCATACATGTACACCTAGTATACAACACAACTCGTACACCTATACCTGATGCCTGATGTACTACACAACTCATACTCCTACACCTAATGCATAACACAATACATGCACCTACACAATGCACATACATAGTACCACATGCCCTCAAAACAACATGTATGACATGCACACAATAACACATGTGCACTAGTACCATTTGTACAACATGTACACCACACCACCTACACAACGTGTGCACAACATCACATGTACACGATGCCACTTGCACAACGTGTACATAACAGCACATGTACACTACACCACTGTACAACGTGTACATAATACCACATGTACATAGTACCACACGCACGACATGTACGCGATACCACATGTACACAGCGCCACATGCACGACATGTACATAGCAACACATGCACACAACGCCACTTGTACAGCATGTACACAACACCACATGCACATGACCACTTGTACAATCATGCACACCACACCATATGTACATATTACCAATGTATCACATGCATGCAACACCACTTGTACATAGCACTGCATATCCAACACGTACATAGCATCATCTGTACACAACACTGCATATCCAACATGCACATAGCACCATATGCACACAGTACAATATGTACACAATACCGCATATCTAACATGTACATAGCACCATCTATACCCAGTATTGAATATGTAACATTCATATAACACTATATGTACGATCCTGTACATAACACTACATAAACAACATGTACGCACACTATATATACACAACACCGTAGGTGCACACATCATATATGAAACATGTACAACATATATAGTATATGCACAATAGTGGTAGCAAACATCCAAAACCACATTGTCCTTACCAAGAAACCTTGCTTCCCGTGTCATATCCATGCTTTTCTTAGCATGTCGCAGACCATGCTGCTTTCATTATGTTGATGTATCCTTCAACATTACCTGTCTTAACATCAACATAGGCATAATACAAACACATAAATTTATATTCACATGATACTGACCTCATATATTTGTCATGACTATTCTTCCACTTGATTCCTCGCGAGACATGGGACTTCTTCATGCCATTTGCCTACATAAGCAATCATTCCTCCACAAGAATGATTCCTAATGACCTCGTCAGACAGTGACATAGATACATGTACACATACATACACCATAAAATAATAATGATCTCGTCAGTCAACGTCATACATAGATACATATGTACATATAAACATTAACATAAAATAATCATGATTCATGATCACCCTGTCAAATATGACATACATACATACATGTATACATATATAAACAACAACATAATCATGATCATAAAATAATTACCAGATATCGAGGTCAAGGTTAAGAGAACTTCCTTTGTTTATGCACAACATGCACAATATTGAGAACAATAATTCCCAACATAGGCAAGGCATCTGACACCTCAGATCCATTTACTTTACCTTTTCTGGTTACCTTTCTCATGACTATATTGCCACTGTCCATTTACACCAATGGACCGAACTAATCTAATATGAGTGTCATAGTCTTACCTTCTGCTGCGCTTACTCATACATTGATCTTCATTCGGGTCTTACATTACTTGCATTACCTGTTGGGTACCACACAACTCTCCCCGAGCTCCATTAACTTTCCTCTTTCCCAACCAATTCCCAAGACTCGAAACAATAAAAAGCAAGTCAAGAAACAGACAAGAAGAAGATCATAGAAAACCAACAACAATACAACACCAAAAACAGAGTGGCATGGCTATGAACCAAACGTAATCAAAACCGAAAATCAAGCATAAAAAAATCATAAAAAACTGAAAGCACAAGACCTCCAAAAAACACCATGACTCAACCCCTATGATTTCCCAATACTTCCAAGGATTCATGAGTGAAAGCTCAACGCGAGCCTTCTTCAAGATCTATGACAGTCTCTTTTGTCTTTTGATTCCCTACTTCATGCAACATTAACTCATGCTTTTATTCATGCCTTTACAATATTAGAACTCAACCTCTTATCTCAAATATCAACCTTAAGATAACAACCTATCAAATACATATTCATGAATATAACACATATCCACATAATGTCAGTCAAAATTAAGGTTAAGAAAACTTTTTGTATTCATGCAAAGCACTTATTCATCTGCAATTGCGGTTTCCAAACATAGCCAAAGGAGTTCTCACTCAATTCCTTTATTTTACCTTTTTACCTTGCTGCAATTGAGTCTTATTATGTGCTATCACATTCACCGAGATGTTAGTTATATAAACAAATCAACTATTACCTTGTCCAGATAATACCAAACACGTTTCCCTACAACTGCTCACACATGTCAATCACATGTTCCAAAAATCAAGACATCGTGTCTATTAATTTGAAATCAGCCTTCACACTTACTAACAACCATGTCATAGTCGACAATCAACTCACAATCATTGTCATAATATTAAAACTAGCACCCACTTGCACGCAAGTGCATATCAATTGTCTCAACACATGTTGTGTTAGTACAACCGTATTAAAACAAGAGCATTCCTTCATAAAATTTTATAATCACAAACACATATCATGCACTTAGTCAAGCATTCAAACAACCTATAAACATACCCCCTTACTATCCATGGTCCACACTAAGGTAGAAGGAGGAAGCTACTATAATGGCCCGATCTCCAATGTCCAATTATGGAAATGGGATCTCCAAAGCTCTATTATTAACCACACTTGAAAAGAAATTGATTTTCATTTCTCATACATTTTGTATGAGATTAAGTCAAAACATTGCACTTATTCCACTTGCAACACAATAACTAAAAACGTGCCACTTTTCCATTTCCTTTCATGCAACTTTTCAAATTCCTTGCATGCAACCTTTCAAATTCCTTACATGCAACTCTTCAAATTCTTTGCATGCAAATAGGCATAGATCAACTACATCCATATTATCATACTAGAATACTATACCATCCAAAAAAAATAACATTTTCTTTAAACAATTACCATAGTTCTACATTTTCTTCAAACAACTACTATACTATTACATTTGCATGTAAGCATTTCTTCAAACACTTTACATGCAAACTAATATAGCAAACTATTTGCATACCAGTAAGCATATATCAACTACAACAATACTATTACACATTAATACTATCCCCAACCACAAACAACATACTCATTGGGGCATTTTATCAAACAATTTGTATGCAATTAATCATTGAACCATTTAAGCATCTCATCAAACACTTTGCATGCAAACTAATATAGCGAATGATTCAATGCATATATCCTAAACTGTAGCAGTACAAGTTATGGAAACTGAACCATATGATCAGTGGTATTTTCCCACACTATGGTTCAAGTTTCAACTTCTTAGATTTCATAGATGAAAAGTTATAACAAAAATACCAACACAATCGTATTTGGTGCACAATTCTAGGAGTATCGAGAAAGATCGACTTCCACTGGTCATATCTCCTAAAATATAGCGAATAAATGTCTAATTTATTTATTTATTATTTTTTTATCACAATATCAGTGGGATTTTCCCTCATTATGGAAAAAATTTCAGCTCCCGAGAGTGCTCAGAAGAAAAGATATAACAAAAATGTCAGCGTGACTTGTTTGAGGCCTGATTTTAGGAGCATTCAGAAGGCTCGACTCCCTCAATTCATATATCCTAAAATATTGCAACCCAATATCTGAAAATTCTACCACATAATCAATGGTATGTCCCCTCAATGTGGACAATTTTTCAGTTTCTGAAAGCCTACATAAGATAAGTTATTGCAAAAATTCCAACACGACCTGTTTAAAGGTGCATTCAAGAAGGTCACCTTCCTTGATCATAATTCCTAAAGTATTGTGAACCAATATCTGGAATTTTGACTACATTATTAGTGGGATTTATCTTCAATATGAACATTTTTTCAACTTCTAATATGCCACAAAATAAAATTTATAACATATATGAAAGAAAGGTCTAAAATTTAAACCTTTGTTCTTCATTTCACCTATGATAGAGCCCATCCAGTCCAAGTGTTCAAACCCGGAAGCTCTGATACCACTCTGTAACACCCTCCTCCCATATCTACCAAAGTAACCAGCTAGCTGGGGTAAACATGCGACGAGAGGCCAATATGGATAAGATTCAACCTCCTTGGTGACTTTAACGAAATGGAATAAAAAAAACAATAAACTGAACAAGATCATAACTAGAACCCCATTAGCCATGACAGGCGTTTCATCAAACATATCATCGATATGTAATCTACAAGTGTAAATAACAGAATTAAGTGTAGGGATCTCATACTTATCTGAGAATCGCTATGAACCATTGTTCCCTCATGCCATTTGTTGCATTATCCTCCATTAAGTCATAGAGACAATATCCATTCACATAGAAGTAAAATGATGCTAAGAACCATACATAGATGATATCATAAAATGTGCATATAACCAGCATAATAGGAACATGAATACAATAAACATATCAACCATTAAATCCATAAATACATTAGTACCTTTACACATGAAAATCAAGGGAGTGGATTTCTCATTAATGAATGTAATGAATGAACGAAAGATGGGACTACCACATTCCGCCTGACTGTAGAATGGCTAATCCAAATCTCTCTTCAGACATTCACCCCCGTTCCATATTCCAAGCATGAATGTGGGATCTCATAGAACACATCAATCAAAACTCATCCAGGGCTTCCAGAGGCCATCCACCTCAACCCATCAAACAATGGTTCCACCTCACGGTCAGACATCACCAAAAAAAACCATCATCAGATTGGTCTCCATCCAAGGCTTCCAGAGCGTTTGTCCAACCAAGGCTTCCAGAGCGTTTGTCTAACCAAGGCTTCCATGACTAGTAACTCAACCCACCAAGGGCTTCCAGAGCGTTTGTCCAACCAGGGCTTTCAGGACTAGTAACTCAACCCAAGCTATTACAAGGCTTCCAGAGCGTTTTTTCAACCAGCGCTTCCAGGACTAATAACTCAACCCAAGCTAAGGAAACATGAGAACCAACAAAAACAAAACAATGAAAGTAAACCCGCAATCACCATGGCTATCTAGGAAATGACAAGGCTAGGAAATCCACTGTTGAACCAGACAGTCCTCCATGCCAATGACAAATCACAACCAAGAAACCACATGCATGTGCCATGCATGCCAAAATAGTGAAGAAATCATACATGCAACTCGACACCTGCAAGAAAAATATGATGTAGCTGCTGATGTCTATGCCTTCTTGCTCCAAGAATCCAAGTATGCTACACCCACCAAGAGTGCTCCAAAAAAACTCTAAGTCTCCAAGAGTATGAGAGAGAGAGAAAGAATAATGAGAGAGTTCCAGAACTGAACTGACAAAAAGTTCACATTGAAAGGAAGAAACTTGCCAACTAATCCTCAAAAGCCTTTTTATTAATGAGGCTTCTATTTCTTCATTTTCCTCTTCACATGCAACTTGTGACCTTTCACCTCCTTTTTCTCCTAATTTCCATTATTTTCTTTCATTTTCCTCCTTACATGCAACCTGTGACCTTTCACCTCCTTTTTCTCCTAATTTCCGTTATTTTCATAAATAAATGTGCCAAAATACCTTTTTGCCTCTTTAATGCCTTAGCCATTACCTTTGCCAATTTATTTAATCATAAACAACCAAATGAACACCTACTAGGATGTCTTGCCCACCATTCAATTTGGAATGCGTGTTCCATCATCCGTGGTATTTATATATTTTTACATGGAATTTTCATGAGGGCTGTTACAAGCTCAAAATATTGTTTCTTTCTTAATACAAGTTTGCCCAAAAGGGTCTTTTACATATGAGAATAATTTTTTTGACTCATGACAAAAATTTCTTGACTTGACAAACATTGGGAGCATGAAATGCATGCTTGACCTAGATGACCATTAAATGGAGCATGAAACCCATGCTTGAAAAACAATATTTTCTTTCTTCTTTTGCTTAATACACATAATGATGTAAATACAATGACAATTATGAAGACCAAACCTAGTTACTTTTCCAACACCAGCTACATTGCAATCTCTCTTGCAGTTGACCACCCTCAAATCAGATCCAAAGTTTGAGGGGATACTTTCTCAAGGGAAAATCCACAACAAAGTTTGGTCAAACACCTAGGATATGGAGTCCACTATTCAGGTGGTTTATCAACCGCTCTCCGATAGTAAGCACCATAGTGACTTACTTACTCTATCTAAGATCAATCACAAGGATTCACCCAAGGCTCAATTAGGGTATTTCTCAGTTCTAAGACACTATATACGTGGTTTATCAATTGTGTTTTCAAGGCAAACAATGTAAGAGCCTATAGCTCAATGTCCAAGTGGTTTAGCAACCTTTTCTACAAGCACCAGAATGGTTAATCTTACTTTGAAAAGTGTTTATCAACCTCACAATAAGAACCTAAGTGGTTTATCAACCTATTCAACAAGTACTGAGTGGTTTGTCAGATTATTCATCAAACACTTAGTGGTTTACCAACTTACACATCAAGCAGTTGTGCTTCAATCCTCCTTTGAGCCTCCCATTGGCCATTCAAGTTTAAGCACATCATCCAGAGTCTTCTCATCATAATGCAGGGAATGACATCGCAAATATTAGAGCTCTAGCTCAGTTTCTAATTTCCTTCCCATTCACGTGCATTCCTCTTCCTCTTTTGGGTCGACTGACCATTATCGTGTGATCTCTCCTCTATTTTTCAACATCCTCCTTTCACCATTGACCCCTTTCCCTTTTCCTTATTCAACCACTTTTCGTATCTCAATCCTCGAGGAAGGAACTAGGATGGGCGCAAAACTTCCTTCACTCTTGCTGCCTAATCCAAAACTTCAATGCTTGTAAGTGTAGGCAACACCATGGTTAGGGTGATAGGTGACAAAGATAAATGAGTTAGGTGTGACCTACTCACAGTACTCCAATGCCAATCTAACAAACCACACAACCTTTCCCTTCAGAGCTTTGGATTCATGTCCCTCCGCTTTAGCTCAACCATTAATTAGGTTTTCTCTTAAATTTACATATGTCCCCAAAATTTACATAGGGACATTTACAATCACAGGGTGCGGAAAAAAGGGATGTTACACTAAATCCCACAAATCACCTTGTAGAAATATGCACTTCCTACTCAATCTAAGAGATAGGAAGTGGGGTAGCTCCCACATAAATCCTGAACCCTCCAAATCCAAATGGGATAGAAATCTAAATCCCAAATAGCTTTGCTTCTCTCCCATTGCCAATAAACCAAACCGATAATCACCTTCTAGGTGGCCCAAATGCTTTGAAATACGAGGGATCTAAACACTTGAAAGAAATGAGGAAACAAGGTGATATCATAGAGTTCAAATGCCCCATGAACTCTACTTGAATATTTCACTAAAGGCACCAAATGTCAAAGCAATCTATGCAAGGAACAAAACCCTCAAGACTCCACATCATCCACTTTCCTACCACGTTAATCTCTTGAGTGGCAACATTGATGAAACCAAACCTGCCATCCATCCTTAGTCTTGGTTCAAACATCCCATGGAACTAAGAGCAAGCCTTGATCTCCAACACACTTGGACCAAAATTAAGTTCTCAAAATATATTCCATTTGCCAAAACTGAGTCTTGTTGGGAGACCAAGGACACATATAAAATACATGAGAAGCCTGAAGAATGTGACTAGTGACAATTAACTTCTCAAGAGATGGAAAATTCTTATAATGCTAGGTATGAAGCTTGCTCTATGACCTTTGAAAATGCCAATCCCCCCATGGAGATTGCCAATAAATCAACTCTAAAGGGAATTTTGAATATCGTGTAATGACCCAACACTGAATATGAGACCAAGAATCAGAGATTCAATTTGGGAGTGCATCGAAACCTACTAACCAAAAGTTAGTTTATGAGCATTGACTATGGCAACTAAGGCAGAGAAAACATTATTAAGACAAGCATGGGCCCCATCGACATATGCCTTTTATGTTCTAATTGAGAGGATAAAATCATCCGCAAAGTGGTTATTAACCATTTCAAAACCACATGGGAGAAGAAAAACATGAATTTGATTAGAAATATTTGTGGCCTGTAACAAGTAACTCAAAGCAATTGTTGTAAAGACATATAAGTATGGGGCAAAATGACATCCCTAGTAATCGATTGATGTAAATGGATCTAAGGTGACAAAGTCTTGTTGACCAAAACAAAATCTAAGACATTCGTGAACAAAGTGTTTACCATAGCAACACATTGGGGACAAACCTTAGTTGAATGAACATTTCATAAATAAAAGATCAATCCACTTTCAACATCTCATAAATAAAAGACCAATCCACTTGACTATATTCTTTGTGAAAAACGATTTTCAAGAGAAGGGAAAACTGCCTAGTCTTTGTAGCCCACTCCACAATTTCTCATGTAGAAACCATAACTTCAATGGAAATCCGATTCACTCACAGAGAACCACATGCTTGACCTTTGAATGGATTCACAATGCAAAGGCCTTGACCATAAGCTCATAGGTAACAATGAGGAAGGTGATAGGTCTCTAGACACACATGGTATGCATGGCTACACTCTTCAAGACTAATTGGGCTCAACCTTGGATGAGAAACTTAGATAATTGACTAGTAGCAAAAACTTCAAAGGTCAAAGAGTAAAAATCAACATCTATAGTATGTCACATCACCTTGTAGAACTCATAAGGGAGCCCACATATGTTTGGAGATCTACAATTCTTCATAGAAGATAATGCAACAAAACACTATTCTTTTGAAAATTATTTGTCTAACATATCCCTATCACCACCAAAGACCATATAGGAAACCACATGGCAACATGCATCTCTAGCAATTACTAACTTATTCATTAAAGCACAAGAAGAAAATATATCTAAAAAATGAGAACTAAACATACCTTGAACCTTGGTAGGATCCCAAGCACCCTCTATGTTGTCACCTTTTGCTTGAGAAATTCAAAATAAAAATTAGAAATAGGAGTTTGATAGATTAAGAAATATACAACCAAGGTTGCTCAAATATGCTCCCATCTTTCATCTTTGATCACATGGAAATAAATATTATTAAACAATTTTAAAATTATATAATTTTTATGTTTATGTTATATAAATTTACATTCTAAAATATTTAACAATACTTTGTTAATAAATAATTTTTTGCTAAAATATATAACAAAAATTTACACACCATATAATACATTACATTAACCCACCATGCTCAAAATCAAATCAACATAAAACAAAATAAATTAGTAAGAAATTAGTAACATTGATTCACTCTGCTTGAACCATAGTGAATCTATTGGAGTAATCTAGGTAATGTGCAAAATTAAACCTAACTGCTACTCCAATAAAAATCACCACTTACACTTCCAAGTATCCAAACAACACAATTCTATAAAAATCACCATTTACATTTCCAAATATCCAAACAACACAATTCTATCACACTGGAGGATTTATACTTAGTCGAGAGCCTCTTAGTGGATGGCCTACCATAATTAACATCACCTGGATAGAGAATCTTGGATGTCTTGACATAATTAAGACTGCATATTTATTTGTTGAGATGGTTGAGAACCCATCGTAAAAGTCCCTTGTAGGAGCGAGCGAGAGTATTATATCATTCAAGAGAGGATTCAAGAGCGGAGTGTAGCATCGACATAAAATGGCAAGTGGAGCAGGGGCAGCAGGGGTGGTCGAATGGCATCAGAAGCCTCCAAATCCAAAGAATCCTGTCGTCTTCTTTGACGTAACGATAGGCACCATTCCAGCCGGACGTATTAAGATGGAGCTCTTTGCCGATATTGTTCCCAGGACAGCTGAAAACTTTCGGTACGTATCGCTTGTTTAGGAGACGCTGCTACTCTTTTTGGTCTTCAGCAGAAAAGATTAACGAAAGGCTCTTAAATCTTTAGACTTGGACAAAAGCAAATGACTAATTTATTGGAATGTTTTTGAATATCCCATTGAGGGCCAGGTAGATTTAAACACACGATAATTTGGTTTCCAAAGAATTTGGTAGAAGTTGGACAGATTTAACTATAGCTCACTAATACTTGTCATATACTGCAGTATATAGTTGCAGATAGACTGACCATCAAGTAGTTATACAGGACGCTTCATATTTTAAATGCATGCTGGCGTGACACTTAAATCTGTTATACTAATCGGTTGGAGCAGCTAAAGATTGAACTTATTGGTTTTGTCATTTCTAAGCTTTGAAGAATGAAAGTTTCTATGGTATAGTCAGGGACAATGTTTTTGGAAGAAACTGGCATAGCCGCAGCAAACCTTTGTAGGTGGGTTACTTAATGGGGTCTTAGTTAGTTGGTAAAGCAAGGGTATTTTATACCTCCATCAGGTTCACATCCCCCAGAGACACGTTTCCTCCCTTGTGGGCTGTTCCACGCAGTTGGGTTCAGGTGCAAGTCCTAGAGGAATTTGGCAGAAAGACACCTCCTCCCACTGCTTCTTAGCCAAACGGATTTTTCAAGAATATTGTAACCTGGCTACATTCTTTTCTAACACTCCCAGAAAGGCAAAGGGCACGCTTGCCGTATAGTGATAATCAGAGTCATCTTTCAATGAAAAAACCCTTTTTAGGTTGAAAAAAATATGGGATTAGGGTATGTGATCGTTTTTGTATAGTCTGTTGTTTGAGTGAATAAATGGCTATCCAAATAGTTAATGATATATTAGGTGTACCAGGCAGACTGTCTGGTAAGCACTTGTTCAGTTAGGCTTAGGTGGAATCTGTTGAGTCTAATGATCCTAGCTCTTGAATTCCAGTATTGTACAGTATATTAGAGCACTTATTATAATGATCAGCTAATGAATGAAATCATCGCTCTATTTCACTAGGCACAGAATCTCAGAGGTTGCCTAGTATGGTTAACGGTTCCACTCTCCAAGGATTGGGATTGGTCATTCTGGATATGTTTTGTTTTTGCAATTCCAATGCACCAGAAAGAAATGTGCAAACAGAGCAATGAAGAGCCCAAAAGAAGACATGGAACTTAATAATTATAATAGCCTTTAAGTAGGACTTGGGGGCATGCTAGCATGTGAAATGCAATCTAATTATTTTGTTTGTTTCTTTCGTTTCCAAGTTTGTTTGCAATGCGTGCTTACATCTGAAACGCAGAGAAGTGAGGAACACGGAAGCAAACATGAACTCACACATACACAAGAGAGACGAGTGTCAGTGGCCTGCCTAACCATACACTATTAAGATGTATATGCATATAGAAAAGTACATAAGAACCAAATTGGTATGTGCAAGACTAGCACAAGTGCCATGCATAGCTTGCACTTTTGGTTTCCTAAAGAAAATCTAACTCATCCAAAGAAGGAAAATTTGGAAGAGAAATAAAAGAAGAAAAGCTAAAAACTATTTAGTATTCACGATATTTGCTTTATGTTTGTAGAACTATGCAAACTTTGACTTTGTCTAATGAAGTCTCATCTTTTCCTCCCTACTAAAAGGAAATTGTCTTCTATATTTCCTCATGGTACACCTTTTCTAATGAAGGATGTAATTGTAGGCCGGAGTTGTGTAGTTGGCTTCACAGTATATACGATAGACCTTGGTATTTGCGTATATTAGAATTGAGATGGATTCTTCTGAATGTAAAGTGTGTTAACTAGGGTTGGAACAATTTCTGGCACTGAAGATGTTTGAAGTAGAAAACTATTGAATTTCCTCCTTGCTGAACAACCAAACCTACAATAATTAGTTGAGACACTTTTGTTGGAAATATAGAGAGGGGGGTGAAGCACAGATCTTTATATAAGAAACATTTAGACAAATTTTCTTTGTAAATATTTTGTAAACTTCTTCGTACAAAGTAAGCACCAACTTACAACTTTTGTAGGCACCAACCTACAAGAGATTTCAGTCCCCTAGCTGAGCACCAACTCAGCAGATTTGTAGGCACCAACCTACAGGAGAATTCAATCCCCTAGTTGAGCACCAACACAACAAATTTGTAGGCACCAACCTACTTCCAGACATTTCACAACTTTTCCTTGTCCACACAACTTGCCTTTAGTAGGGTTGTCACCCAACCATGCCACCCTTAGGTTTGCAGTTGCACGATCAATCTTGAGTACAACCAGTTGCCTTGTAGCTTGCTTCTCTGTCTTGTCCTAGTCCTTGGCTCTATCGTCAGTGTAGAAAATCCTATAGATTCACAAGCTCATGCAATGTACTAAAGCAAAAGACAAGAATCTACTTCTACTTTCAACCAGCGGAAGCCAATAGATTGATGAAAACAATAATCGACAAGAGGAAGATAATCAAAGACACATAACACAATATCTATCTGGGGAAAGCCACAACTCAAAACCCTGCTATCTGTATTGCATATATCAGAAATCCAAGATGATAATACAATGCTTATTCTCACAAGAACAATCCCAACACTCAGTATGATCAATCCTCAGCTCACAAGCAAGCTCTTGGCCAACACTTAGCCAATTTTGCAACTCTCCAAGCCCCTGCTTCCTTGCGCAATTCCTATGGTTGAATAACCCATATTAATGGGAATCCAGTGCATCCAAAACTGTGCAATCCACACTAGGTTCAATTCATGATTGCATGCATGATCTATACAACTCAGTAAATCTACAATTGATAGTACACTGTCCCTGCGCTAGTCTCATCTAGGTATTTCTCAGAATCGACATGCATGAATTTCTGATGAGGGAATCTTCAGTTAACTGGAGTAGTACTAGTGGATGTATTAGTGCACCAACTGACTGTTAACTCTGTATTGGTTCTACAAACAATTTGGAACTAATTTAAGTGAACTTAACTCAGTAAACTAAGTTATCTAATTACAACTCACAATTAAACTCATACTGGACCCCTAAAATATAGGGAGAACATATACATGACTTCAGAAAGACTTCCAACTCGAAATTCCTAAGCTAATTAAGTTAATTAAACTTGATTAACTATTTACAAGTTGCTATGAGAATAGAATTCGATTTTAATTCTCAGTTTAATTCAAGGACAAATTAAACTGGAATTTCTTGTTGCCATTTCTCAACAGTCAGTGTTTCCTTAGCTTTTCTTATTGTTCTTGACCTGTTCTTCTTGGCCTATTTCAGCACTAGTCCTCTCCAGACTCTTGTTGATTTAGTTTTTTGTTCCTTAGTCTGCTCACCCATTAGTCCTAAACTTGATCTGCTGTCAACACAATGTTTATACCCTACCCACAAGCGTTCTTCAAATCTTGCATCTTGAGGTGTCACAAGTTCTCACAACTGAACCATCCTTTTATGGCTTTCTTAGCCCCTTAATGCCTTGTAGCTTGTGCACAAGCAAGGGCTTACTCCTAGCTGTAGGCTAGCTCTATTCACTGTGCTCAACCCTACTTTTCCCTGGTCCTCAAACACCTTTGTTGTCTAGGGATATCTCAACCTCAAAACTAACTCATATGTGGATAAAAATGATGTTTGATTAAGGAGAATTTGGTTTTCCTCCAGAATTCGAGCATGTAATAGGACTCAACTCCATCATGAAATTCGGGCTTGCAACGAAGCCTGCGGCCAACTAAAAGCACAGATTTGGGTCTGCACTTTAGGCTGTTTTCAGGCCTGTAACAGGGCTTGATTTCGAGCCTTTTACTAGGTCTGATTTTGGTCTAGATCAGGCCTGATATTTGCTCAGATAGGGCTTACTAGCCAACCCTTTAATGGGCTTAGCCTACCCCAAAACAGGAAAACAGAGCCCAACACTAGGACCTGTTGCCTCCAAAACCAACACAAAATTTGGGCTGTCATAGAGTAACACCATAAAGAATAACAACAAAAATTACCTCAGCTAAGCTCAACCTCCTTTTCTTCCTTAGCTCAACCCTGTAGTCATTTCAGACTTTATTCCTTACTTAGAACACCAAATTGCTTGCCCAAATGAACGACATGAGTGGCATATTTATACTACTGGGGGGTCTAGGGCCAAAATCCATGTGGGTCACCTTATTTATGGCTACTGATATTTTTCCTAGATTCTTCTCATTGAGAGGTGTAGGATTGATTTAAAGATCATTCGATTCCGACAAGTATTTATGGAGATATGAATTTATTTCTAGTTACTTGACAAATTGTCAAGGTCGGCTAGTAGCTAAGTGTGTGGCACACATGCCCAACATTTCATATAAATAGAAGAGAGGTTGAGTCATTTGGAACTCATTCAATCACTCATCTTCTCTCTCTCATATGCATCAAAGGAGCCTCTCTCTCTCTCTCACACATGTGGCTGGAAAAGAAGACGTAGTAGGGCAAGGCAGACACAGGAAGAAGGACACAGGGGCTGCAGGTCATCTATTTGACTAATGTTGACCAAGCTTTGACCATCTAGGAGTGCCGATTTGGTGTGGTTGCCTCTCCTGGTAGGCCATAGATTTTGGCACGAAAACCGAGGTGATCTGACCTTTGGTTTGACTGGTGTTCACTGCCCTAGTCTGGGGCAGCAAGTTGACTTCAGTCAACTGCAGTTTGACTGCATTTTCAGGGCTGTTTCTTCAGGCTGTTCGAGGTTTAGCTGACAAAAAATTGACCAAACATATTGGATGTCAATTTCCACTCGTTTGACCAAGTTTGACTTTGTTGATCTAGGGTTTGCTGCTACTAATATAAAATTACAGAATTCTGATTTTGTACTATTTCTCTCTGCTGAACTATTGAAGATAAAAGAAGATTTGATCAAAGGGTTTCCCCGCATTGGGGTTTGTCCCTGCCTAGCCGCCACATCTTGTGTCTCTTGTTTTGGCTTGTTTTCTGTCGATCATTTAATGTTCTATCTCCACTTTACTTTATGTATATGTGATTGCTAATCTGTGGGTAATAAGAAGAAAAATAAGTAAACTGCTCTAAGCATAAAACATACCATAATTTAACATGGTATCAGAGCTGAGGTGAAGACAAAGCAAGAGCAAGAGCAAGAGCAATCATCGAAGAGAAAGTTGGCAAGGCCATCTTAAAGAAATCATGGGGTCCTCAACACACTTCCCTGCTGAAGACAAACTCTGTGAGAAGTCTGACTATCACAGATGGAAGATGTCTCTTGATCTAACATTAGAAGAGCAGGAAGTGTTGGACCATGTGAGAGGCAGAATTGTTGAGCGTTCATCAAATGCATCTGTTGCTACTAGGAACAAATGGACCAAGGGAGAAGTCAAAGCAAGGAAGATCATCGGGGACTCTATCGACAAGCGCCTGGTGGCCTATGTTTCCGAGCTGACCACCTCCAAGGAAATCTATGATAGACTGGCGGGTTTATTTAAAGTTAATGATGCAAATCAAGTTTTGTTCCTTAGAAATAAGCTGAAGGAAATTAAGAAGGGCAAAGATGAGAGTATGCAAGCATATTTCTTAAGGATCACCGAGACCAAGAACGATCTCCTATCTATTGGGGAAGTAATTCCTAACAGGGAAATGACACTCACAACTCTTGGAGGACTGCCATCTGAATGGTATATATTCAGGACTACTCTTCTCAACAATAACGTAATTCCTGGATTTGAGGAATTGATGGCTAGATGCATTCAAGAAGAAACAAGGATGGAAGAGCAAGAAATGCCCGTACTTGGCCATCCCTCTGCTTTTTCTTCTCATGCTAAAAGAAGAAACAATTCTGGGGCTAAATTCAAAGGAAAGGCTGGACCGAAGGGTGGAAGAAAAGGACAATGTTACAATTGCAATAAAACGGGCCACTATGCAAGGGAGTGCCCTGATAAATCATAAAAGGGATTCACACTGGAGGATGATCAAAATCACTCTCAAGGCAACCAAAGGAATGGCAGGTCAAATGGCAGAGGCAAAAGAAATGCCGAAAATCAAGGAAGAGGACAACCCTTCAAGAAGGCAAGAAACTCCAGGTATGAATCTAACACTGTTAACAATAAGCAAAATGAATATTATCTACCAGCGACTCTCTCTACTACTGCTCCTCCGGACTCGCCGGGAAATTGGCTTATTGATAGTGGTGCCTCAAGGCACTTCATTGGTTACAAAGAAGCTCTCTCTAATCTGGTAGAGAAGGAGACCAACCTGGAAATTGTTCTTGGGGACAATTCAAAATATCCCGTAAAAGGCGTAGGGAATGTCACTCTTCAATTGAATCGGGGGAATACAATTCATTTACAAGATGTATTATATGTACCTGATCTCAAAAAGAATCTGGTGTCCATTTCAGCAATGGAAGACAAAGGCTACAAGGTGGCCTTCAGCGATGGCAAGGTACGTGTATGGAAAAAGAATTTTAAAGATGCTTTCACTCTTGGGTTTCGAGTTGATTCATTATATCAGGTCAGAGGAAGTCCGCTGGGTGTTGTGTCTTGTGACACATCCCTTCAGTTCGAACTATGGCATCGAAGGTTTGCTCACCTTCATTATAAAGCTCTACCCGATGTGAGAAAAATGGTGACCGGGATGCCCGAGTTCATATTAGAGCAAGAAGGTGTATGTCCAGGATGTGCCGAAGGAATGCTCAAAAGGGGACCATTCCCCTCAAGCCAAAGCAAGACCTCCGATATATTGCAGTTGGTTCACTCAGACATATCCGGTATGATGCCTGTGAACTCCTTGGGAGGATATTTATATTACCTCACTTTTACAGATGATTATTCTCGCTAGACTTGGATATACTTCTTGAAAAAGAAGGATGAAGTGTTCTCCTGGTTTCGGCACTTCAAAACCTTGATCAAGAATCAGACCGAAAAGAAGATCAAGATCTTAAGGACTGATAATGGGACTGAATATGAATCCAATGAGTTTCATGACTTTTGCAAAGAGGCTGGCATTAAGAGGGAGACTACTGCCACCAAACCCTGAGCAGAATGGTGTGGGCAGAAAGGAAGAATCATACAATGTGGAAGTTGTCGTGCTATGGCTCCATGAATCAAAAGACTTCCGAAGTTGTCTATGGGCCGAAGCTGCAAAATACACCGTATTATGTACAAAAACTGATGCCTCATCAAGCAATTGGGTTCAAGACTCCGAAGAGATGTTCACTGGTAAGAAACCTGACGTAATCTCATTATAGAATTTTTGGAAGCCCTGTATATTTTCATGTGCCGAAGGAGAAAAGGAAAAATTGGGTGCATCTGGAAAGAAAGGAATCTTCGTGGGCTATATAGCCGAATACTAAAGGGATATGAATCTAATGGGCTAGTCAAAGGGAAGTGAGATTAGCCATGACGTCACCTTTGATGAAGATATGGCTCTTAGCAAAGTAGACAATCTTCCTACTCTAAGAGGATCTAGAGAAGCTGACACCAGGGAATCGAAAGAAAAGGATGATGAGACGATGCCCAATGTGGAAGAACCTATGGATCCTATTGATCCTCCTCCGCAAGAGCCTTCCTCTTCTAGGAAGAGGCCTTCATGGCTTAGGGGGACACTTGATGATGCTGAAGGACACATTGCATCCAGAGGAACCTTCCGTGAAAGTAAGAAACCAAACAGGTATCAGGGATACCTAACCATCATGAGCACGATCATCCAAAATGAGCCTTCGTCATTCATAGATGCTGTTAAGCATCAAGTATGGAAGGATGCTATGACCAAGGAATATGAGTCCATCATGAAAAACGATGTTTGGGATGTGGTCCCCAGACCCCAGGACAAAGCAGTTGTCACTTCAAAATGGATTTACATGATAAAGCATGCAGTTGATGGAAGTGCGGAAAAGTATAAGGCTCGTTTTGTCGCTCATGGCTTCTCCTAGAAGGAAGGTATAGACTATGACGAGATATTTGCATCTGTTGCTCGATATACCACCATCTGCTCGATCATAGCCCTTGCTGCTTCGCAAGGATGGAACCTACATCAAATGGATGTCAAGACTGCGTTCTTACATGGTTCGATCAAGGAGGAGGTCTATGTGGAGCAACTCGAAGGATTTGAGATTTATGATCGAGAATCTCATGTGTGCAGGTTGAAGAAGGCCCTCTATGG
>APFE030957993.1:0-11905 GCA_000404065.3 Pinus taeda
AACATTGAAAAACAAGGTTATCGGCAGTCAAAGCAACTTTGAATCGGAGCCGTCATATCTGGCCGATCAACGGTCCAGATCCGATCGGCGAATCGCAATCCGCAGTGGCAAAGGGAGGCTATCAGCAGAGACCACAAGGAATACGCGACAATGATCGACGAGGTCAACGAGGAACATCGATCAAGTGCACAGATCGACGGCCCAAGTTGCATCGCAGTATCGCTATCGGCAAATACAAAGAAGCGCTTACAACGGCCGGGGTATTTGTGATATGCAATTGCAATCAATCACATCACAATATTGCGTCGGCACATTTCAATGGAGCGGGGCCGATAATAACGATGACAGCGACAGTCGGACCCGATAAGATTATAGGCGACATTCTATATATTTTGAAATCTGGAAAGCGACAATTTCCTTTGTATTTCGCATTTCCGCCAAATGAATGGATTACAAAGGAAATGCATTTGATGCGATATTACAGACCCGATGGAACTTATGGATGCATCATTATAATATTTGAAGTCTATCCAAAGCCATTTTTCGGGGATTTTCAGTGTTTAATGTATTTTTAAATATAAAAGGAAACCACGAAAACTAGCAGGATTTTGGGACAGCCAAAGGCGGTAAATGGTTTGGGCCGGGCTCCGCTCGATCCCGTACAATGGCTGCCACATGTCCAAGTTGAGGAGAGAGAAAACCACCCTCATCGGGTGGTTAACCCCCGTATGAAAGGGCCACTCGAAATGAACCACAACCGTTGGATCTGGATCCCCCAGATCAACGGTGGAGATGTGATGTCGGCATACAGGCGGACCCAATAGGAGTATAAGGCGGATTTATGGATATTTGAAGTCCGATAAACATTGTTTAGCGGACTTTTCTTGTGTTTGAACATATTTCTCTGTGTGAACAGAGAACGACGATTTCAAAGGATTTCAAAGGCCTGATGACCCATTCCGTTATAGTACAGATGGCCACCATCCCTGAAAGCGTTTAGCAATGATTGCTAACGCTCATAGGGGGATCTGAGCGGGCAGAGGTCGGGAAGCCAGAGAACCCGAGAAGAGGAAACGATAGGCAGCGCCGATTAGCTTTAAAGCCATAGATTGATAGAAAACAGACATGCAGTGCTGAGACAGAACAAAGACAAAGACAAAGAGTGATAGAGAGAATCTTTGTACTCAGAAAGGCTTGAGGGGTTCAAGCAAAACTCTTGCTATTGTATCTGTTGTGTGTTGAGACTCAAATTGAGCTCATATTTATGTAAAACTCTATTTTTGAAGACATAATAGAGAGGTCACCACTGAAGGCTGGACCAGGAGACATAGCCCAGGAGTGTTGGGTGAACTTCTTATTAAACTTGTTGTGTTTATGTGTGTTGTCTATTATGTTCTTTAACTGCTTCATTGTTTATGTATTTCACAATCTTATCGATCCATTGTACAAAGTAACATAGGCAAATCCATGCACATGAGTCTGTAATACCTTAATAATTGTCTAAGATCTCACAATCAGATCAAGTGGTATCAAAGCTTTAGGTTTGCTAAGGTTAGACAAGCTTGTGCTGGATTGTTGAATGCTATCTAGATCAAAGCTCAAATTAGAAGAAGGAGAACTGGTTGAGACTAACCCAGAAATAGGAAGAGTCTATCCTAGGAGGAAAATGGTAGAAGAAATTCCCTTGGAATCAGACTCTCAGTTCATGGACAGTTTCATGACCATGAGAGCCATGGTAGAAGAGATGTATTGAGAATTCAAGAAAGGTCGAAACAAAGATACTTCAACCCCCAAACAAGACAAATGAATAGAGGAACCTCTTCTAGATGGCCATTCAGAAGGCAAAGGGAAAGGGAAAGAGCCTCCTCTATCAACACCTCCTTCTAGCCCTTTGATTAAATTAGATGTAAAATTGGATTTGCCAATATATGATGGAGAGTTAAATGCAGAAAAGCTAGATAATTAGATTAGACAGATTGATGTATATTGTAGGGTGCAAAACATCAATTCAGAAAGGAGAAAGATTCAGTTGTCCAGCCTTCGCCTTGGAGGAACTGCCTTAGTGTGGTGGGAAGGCAAGACAAGCTGATTTGAAGAAGCATGGTAAAATTCTTTCTACCTGGAATGAATTTGTTTCTGCCATTAAAAAACAATTCTATCCACTAGCTTATATGCAGCAAGCAATGATGAGTTGGCAAACTCTTCGCCAATTAAATGGGCAAAGTGTACAAAGTTATACCCAGGAATTTAGAAAAAGAGCTTTAATTCTAGGCATTTCTCTAGACTCACATGAAACTTTGTTGAAGTATATAGGTGGTCTACATAGCTATTTGAGGCACACCATTCTCATGTTTAACCCTGCTAGCATAGATGAGGTATCAGTTCAGGCTGCACATCTGGAGGCTAGAGGCAAGAATGTGAACCTAGAGATTGGGGGATCATCAAAACCCACTGCAAGCAAGAACAAGGAAAAGAGGAAGCATAAATGGAAAGAGAGTAAGGCAAACACTGTACAAAAATACAAACCTTCATGCACTCACTGCAAGAAGGATGGACATGATGATGAGCATTGCTAGTCTTTGCATCCGGAGATGAAACCCAAGAAGTTTGATGGCAAGAAGAAGAAGGTTGCTGCTGCTATTCAGAAATATTTGGGGTCAGACTCAGGTGACAAAACAATAGTCACAGCTACAGGTATAAAAGGTAAAAATTCTGAAGCATCCACTAGTAATTCTACACAATCTATTGATAATGAAGAAAATGAGAGGAAAAGACATGAGCTTTTTCATATTAGAGTTATTTCCAAGCATCAAAAGATTGATACTTTATTTGATAGTGGTTTACAAGTAAAATTGATTTCTGAAGCAATTGTAAAGAAGTTGGGACTGCTAACCACACCTCACAAGAAGCCATATCCATTAGGTTGGGTATGTGATAAAGCAAAGCTACAAGTGACTAGACAATGTAAACTTAGGTTTGCTTTTGGGTCAACTTTTGTAGATGTTGTCGAGTTAGATATAGTTCCCCTTAATATATGTGGTATTGTTTTAAGAAGTCCTTACTTGTATGACAGAAAATCCATTTTTTATAGAACTGAAAATAAGTATCAACTCACAAAGATGGAATAGAATATATTGTAAGAGCTCATCAGCTCAAAAATAACTACACTCTCATTAACTAGGGGCAGATGAAAAGAATTGTAAATTCATGCAAGCAATTTTTATTAATGGTTGTAAATGAAAAGACCCTTGATAAAACCAATGCATTTGAAGTTTTGTGATGCTAAATAGAAAGTTGATTTAGAAAAATTTGTTTCAGAATATGATATCCTATTTCAAGAACCTAAAGGTTTTGCCACCCAAAAGGGAAATTGTACATGATATTCATTTGCAGCAAGATGCACCATTGTCGAACATCGAAATGTGCAGGTTATCCGCTTTAGAGAATGCACAGATCAAGAAGCAGGTACAGGAGCTGCTCGACAAAGGGTTCATAAGGCCAAGCACCTCACCATGTGGATCTCCAACTGTCTTGGTGAGAAAGAAAGATGGCTCGTGGAGGATGTGCATTGATTACAGAACACTGAATAAAATAACGATCAAGAATCGTTATCCTCTTCCTCGCATAGATGATCTATTAGATCAGCTGAAAGAAGTTGTTTACTTTTCCAAGTTAGACTTGCGTAGTGGTTACCGTCAGGTCAGAGTTGCAGAACAAGATGCATGGAAGCCTGCTTTCAAAACAAAGCAAGGGTTGTATGAATGGCTAGTTATGCCTTTTGGCTTAACTATTTCTCCTGCCACTTTCATGAGAGTTGTGAATGATGTACTCAGGCCTCTTATTGATGATTTTGTAATTGCATATTTAAATGACATTCTTGGTTTCAGTGAAACATGGGAAGAACATTTAAAGCATGTAAAGCAGACTCTAGATGTTTTGAAAAAAGAAAATCTCTATGTTAAGTTATCAAAATGTGAATTTGGCAAAACATCTTTGAATTATTTGGGTCATATTGTGGGGGGTGGTGAATTGAAGATAGATCCCTCTAAGGTTGAAGTCATTGTGAACTGGCCTAAACCCAAATTTACTACAAAAGTTAGGAGCTTCTTAGGAACAACACAATATTGGAGAATGTTTATTGTTAACTTTTCCTTGATTGCAACTCCCTTACATGCTTTAACGGGATTGAATAAAGTGTTTCAGTGGGGAGGAAAATAGCAAAAAGCCTTCGACACCTTGAAAGAAAAGATTAGTATAGCACCAGTACTAGCATTACCAGTGGGAGCAGTGTTGCTGCAACATGGTAAACCCATATGTTATCATTCTGAAACATTTAATTCTGCAGTAGTTAATTATCCCACATATGATAAAGAATTGTATGCATTAGTACAGAGTGTGAAAAAGTGGAAACATTACCTAATGGGCAAAGAAACAGTTATACATACTGATCATTGACCACTTCAATATTTACACTTACAAACTAAATTACAGCAATCAAGACACTATAGGTGGATGGGTTTTCTACAACAGTTTCATCTTGTCATCACATATAAGAAAGGCATACACAATAAGGTTGCAAATATGCTATCCAGACCAATTTTAAATGCATCTACCATACTTCAGCATAACTCAGTATTGCATGAAAGCTACATTGAACAATACGCTCAAGAAGTAGATTTTAAAGATGTACATGCAACTTTAAGTCATGGCAAACAAGTAGAAGAATTGGATTATCATGTTAAGGACCAACTCTTGTATCATTTGGGAAAGTTATGCATTCCTCAAACTGAAAGAGTTAACATAATCCGAGAAGTACATACTTCTCTAATATCAAGTCCTTTTGGTGTAATTAAAACAGTTGCACAGCTACAAAGGTTCTGTTATTGGCCAAAAATGCATGAAACAGTTTCTAGATATATTAAAGGGTGTACCATGTGTGCTAAGAGCAAGCCCAACAATAGAAAACTAGGCTTGTACACTTCACTTCCAGTTCCTTCTCATCCTTGTGAAAGTGTTTCCATGGACTTTGTTGGGGAACTGCCAAAATCTAGAAAAGGTCATGACTATTTATATGTTATTGTGGATAGGTTCAGCAAAATGTGTATTTTAATACCTTGTAATAAGCATATTACACTTGAACAAAGAGCAAAGTTGTTCTTTCAGCATGTATGGGTTCATTTTGGATTACCCACTTCTATTGTCTCTGATCGAGATTCCCGATTTGTTGGGAAGTTTTGGTCAAGTCTATGGGAGTTAATGGACACCAGATTGAAGAAGAGCACAACATTTCATCCACAAACAGATGGCCAAACAGAGGTGGTCAACAGAACAGTGATCCAGTTGCTCAAGAGTTATTGCAACAAGCATCCCAAGCTTTGGAATAAACATTTATGTTATGTGCAACATGCTTACAACTGTGCTAAACATTCTTCTACACAAAGATCTCCTTTTGAAACTTGTTTTGGTTCTATACCAAGGTCTCCCTTGGATTTTGTCTTTAGTAAAGACATAGCAGTTGATAGACACAGTGATGTGGACAAAGCAACCAAGTTCATTGAACAGATCCAAGAAATTCACCAGGTAGTGCAGGAATAGCTGGAAAAGAGCCAAGCCAAGTACAAGGCAAGGCATGCTAAGCATCGAATTGAGCATAGCTTCCAAGTTGATGATCAAGTCTGGTTGTACATCAGCAAAGACAAAATGAAAGGTGAAGGTAAGAAGCTGAAGCCAATAAGGTATGGGCCTTTCAAGATACTTGAGAAAATTGGTGAGAATGCTTTTCGCCTTGATTTGCCAGCTTACATGCACATCTATTCAGTAGTTAATGCAGAGAATTTGAGACTATATGAACCTTCATTGATTGTAGATCCCGAAGAGCAAAGTCAGTTGCCTTCTATTGACGATCTGTTACCTGAATATCTCAATGAGTTGCAGGAAGATACAGTTCTGGACAAGAAGGTGAGAACTACGCGCAGAGGGGACGTTGAGTACCTCAAAATCGGACTCAAAGGTTCAAAAACAAGCAGTGCAAGATGGATAGAGATTGGGCAAGTGAGGAAGTTGTATCCTCACTTGATTGATGCTTAAAAACCAACTTTTGGTGGTCTAAAATCCTTTCTCAGTGGGAAGGCGTGATCCAAATGGATCCTAAAAACCTCCAAGTCTTCAAACATTCAAAACTATCGCATAAGAAGAACTTGTTAAAAAGTCAGATAACACTATCAGGAGGCAAAAACATAGAGAAAACATTGAAAAACAGGCTTATTGGCGGTCAAAGCAACTTTTACTTGGAGCCGTCGGATCTGGCTGATCAACGGTCCAAACCCGATCAACGAATCGCAATTGGCAGTGGCAAAGGGAGGCTATCGGCGGAGCCACAAGGAATACGTGACAACGATCAGCGGGGTCAACAAGGACCGTCGATGAAGCACGCAGATCGACGACCCAAGTTGCATCGTAGTATCACTATCAGCAAATACAAAGAAACACTTACAACAGTCGGGGTATGTGTGATATGCGATTGCGATCAATCGCATCGCAATATCGCATCGACACATTTCAATGGAGCGGGGCCGATAATAACGATGACAGCGACAACCGGACCCGATAAGATTATAGGCGATATTCTATATATTTTGAATTCGGAAAGCGGCAATTTCCTTTGTATTTTGCATTTCCGCCAAATGAATGGATTAAAAGGAAATGCGCCCGATGCAATATTACGACCCGATGGAACTCATAGATGTAGCATTATAATATTTGGAGTCCGTCCAAAGCCATTTTTCGGGGTTTTTTAGTGTTTAATGTATTTTTAAATATAAAAGGAAACCACGAAAACCAACGAGATTTTGGGAGAGCCAAAGCCGGTAAATGATTTGGACCGGGCTCCGCCCGATCCCATACAATGGCTGCCACGTGTCCAGGCTGAGGAGAGAGAAAACAACCCTCATCGGGTGGTTAAGGCCCGATGATCCATTCCATTACAGTACAGGTGGCCACCCTCCCTGAAAGCGTTTAGCAATGATTGCTAACGCTCAAAGGGGTATCTGAGCAGATAGAAGTCGGGAAGCTAGAGAGCCCGAGAAGAGGAAACGAACAGGCAACACCGATTGGCTTTAAAGCCATAGATTGACATAAAACAAACAGGTAGTGTTGAGACAGAGCAAAGATAGAGACAAAGAGTGATAGAGAGAGTCTGTGTACTCAGAGAGGCTTGAGGGGTTCAAGCAAAACTCTTGTTGTTGTATCTGTTGTGTGTTGAGACTCAAATTGAGCTCATATTTATGTAAAACTCTGTTTTTGAAGATATAATAGAGAGGTCACCACTGAAGGCTGGACTAGGAGATGTACCCCAAGAGTGTCGGGTGAACTCCTTATTAAACTTGTTGTGTTTATGTGTGTTGTCTATTATGTTCTTTAACTGCTTCATTGTCTATGTATTTCACAATCTTATCGATCCATTGCACAAAGTAACATAGGCAAATCCATGCACAAAAGTCTATAATACCTTAATAATTGTCTAAGATCTCAGAATCAGATCAGTCAGGGCTTGTAGAGATTGCTTCTAGGGCTTCATACTAGGGCTCCTTTACCTTCTGCTTTTTAGGGCTTCCTCTCTTAGATTTCTCTTCCACTAAAACCCAAAACAAGTGGAGAGAAATCAAGAGTGAAGTGTGTGTAAAATGACTCTCAAGTCATCTCCTTTTATACTAAAATGTTGAGCACATGTGGGGTTTATTTATTTGTTGGCCGACCTTGACGAATTGTCTTGTAACACAAATAAATTCATAACTCCATGAATACTTATTGGAATCAGATGATCTTTAGATCATTCCTACACCACTCGATGAGAGGGATCCAAGAAAAATATCAGCTACCATAAATAAGATGGCCCACATGGAGTTTGGCTCTAGTTGCCAATTTTAACAGGGGATGTAGGGTACGTGGGTTTTTTTAGGGGGGACAGGTTCCCGTGCAACATAATTCAATACTAATTCCATACCCTTGCAATCCTGCCAATCTTGAAACACTGAAAAACAACCAAGTCTGTTGGGTTTTGAGTGAGATCTAAACATCTACTTTCTCCATATAAAATTCAATGAGGTTAGAACCACTCTCAAACATTCTAATTCATTTCATGGTAGTGTTAAAAATTTAAGTAAAATGATGAAAATGAAAGATAAAGGAGAATGTCTTTTTCATTTTAAGAATTTAACATTACCATGAATTGCATAGCAATACTAAGGAAATGGTATTGAATATTAGGTTGCCCTACTCAAGAATTTTTGTTTAAAAAAAAGAAATTGCATTAGGAACATCTTTGGTCAACTTGTATAGAACCGGGTGATTTGGTACAAAACTAGCCAGCTTAGTGAAAAAATTCTGGTTGTCCCGGTTCCATTAAGGAACTGGCCGAACAGGTACCAACCAACCATTTCCCATTGCATACCTCGAAACGGACTGGTTTGGCCACCAAATCGGTTGGACTGGCCAGTTCCACTAGTTCCGATAACATTGGGTAGGAGTTAATTTGATAACAAAATTTGATCTAATAAAAGATATAACAACAAAACTATATTGAGGACTGGCAAAGAAAATACTCAATAGATCAAGGAGATAAGCTTGAAAGTGCCACAAATTGAGAATATAATCTTCTTACCACAATAGGAAATAAATTAGAAGTGTTATACATGTTCTATGTGGATGTAAGAAGGAGGTAAACTTGTTGTTCAAACCTATAACTTTTGTAACTCTGAAGATTGCACCAGGACAACGAGCAAAAGGCCACATTAGGGGACTGGAACTAGCTCTTGATGGGCCTGAAACTCAAGAAACTTGGTTGGAAGTGTTATTATTATGAAAAGCAGATATTATTATGTGTTTTAGGGTGATTATTTTGTTATTTCTTGGATTTTTCTCTAAACTCATTTCTTTGGGGAAAGTGGAAATGTTGATTTTGTTGGTTCTATTGATTATTCTTTTGTTGGAGAATCTTTTCTTGCAATGATGCCTGACTCTTAGTGACGTTGAGTTCCGATTCTTTGAATTTATTGACTAGGAATGAATTGGGTCATTCGATGATCCTGGTTCTTCCTTCTAGGGCTTGTGTTTGGCTTCAACCTTTCTTATTAGTCCCAAAAGATTGGTCCTTCTTGCTGTCATTCAACTTTCGTCCATACTTTTTGCTTTGGCCTTCACTTGATCAAATGTGTTAAGCTTTGATTCACTGGGAAGAAGTTGAAATAACCATTGAAAGCATAAAAGTAATAGGTAACTGTGGTATCTAGAATAGGATGTTGTGATGTTGGAATCTCGTTTAGTGTCCTATCAAATCTCTTATTAAATTCTTCAACAGTTTCATTGTCGAGACGTTACATGTTAGTAAGAGCATTTAAAAGTAAATGAACATTTTCTTTTCAGCTTGCTTTTCAAAGATTTTTTTTTTCTGACAAGATTCTAAAGAGTCAAAACAATTATCATGCAAACTCATAAACCATTCTCGTGCAACTTGTGTGGTGATCGAGGTCAATGTTTCTTTTGGGTTTCTTAAGGAATTAGGGCTTCCATCAGAATTCTTTCCGTTATTCAACCATGAAATAGGTTATAAAAGTGCAACTGAGCTAAATTATAGTTCTAATAATCTTTGACTAATCACTCACAAATAAGAAATATAGTATAATATACCTTATCTCGGATATTCAATACCTTATCTAGGGTTTCCACTGAAATTTCTTTGTTCATTCAATGATAGAACCAACAATTCATTTAATAACATAGTATTAGAGGAATTCTCATTCATCAACCACCGTAACACTGTTCATTCATCTACAATGTCATTGTTCTAGAGGAGACAATGAATTCACAGGAAACAACCAATAATTAGTTATACATCCATATATCAATGACTTGATCCCGTCTAATAGACTGAATGAAATACCCTCAACTTTGAAGTTGTCGCAGGGGGGAGCTAGTTCCAACTTGTGAATTCCTTCTATAACCACTCCCACACCTGCCTCAAGAATTTGGCCGAACCAATTCAGGATAGATCGTAGCTATTGGAGGGCTTCAATTATGTTTCAAAGGCTTCAGACTATTCAGATTCATAAGTATCTTTGCATCCCATAAATCTCATACCAAAGAGCGATTCGGTAGTCTTCCTCAGAGCTTGCACTTTTGTTACAACGCTCACGCTTAGTTACCAAACATTGGAACACAAGAATAGCAGGTAATTGTATGCTTCCGTATGCTCGGTTAACTAGAAATGCCAAGAGTCCCACTCTACTTTAGAATGAATATGGATCGCAACCTTAATGATTCAGACCTTGCCACAAATATAAACCTTAGATTCCTAGTGTGCTCTGCACCTGCGGGAGGGTTTCAGCTTGCTGAGAGAGGTCTGTTCTTGCACAAATTCGACCTTAAGAAATGTCACCGTCCAACAGGATTGATCCACAAGAAATTTGTTCTTCTCATGATTCTCGCTCTTCCCAAACTCAGAAAATTCGGTTGGTTTCAACGAGTTTTTACTGAGATTAGGCCACTAAAGATCTATCCAGAAATTATCCTTTGAGGAATTTGTTCAACCTTCAACTTCCCTTGAGATACCTTGCCAAACTAGGTTAATATTTTTTTCTTATGCCAGAACAAGTAGAAAAATAAACAAAAAATAGCGTTATGAGCTAGGGTGGAATCTTTCAGCACCAAAATTGATAGAAGAGAAGGGGTCTTAAAACCCTCAGAGCCTCAAGCTAAAAAAAAGCAAAGATAATGATTCAATACAATGATGATCCAAATGAATTCAACCCTTTTGTATTTAGCTAACCTGTCCTTGAAAGCCATATTTGGCCAACCATCAAAAGGAACAAAGAGAACAAACATCCAAAGTTATTTCTCATCTTCTGCCAACATTACCTCTTCTAATCCCATTTCCTCCCAGCCAAGTTCTCAACCCACTTTGGATCAACATTGGAAAAAGCAATGCAAAGAAACTTCTCATCAATACATTGCTAGATGGTGGTATGATTCAGATATCCCATTTAATGTTGCTCGCTCACCTTATTACCAAGCTATGTGGGACTCTGTTATAGCTCAGGAAAGGGCTTCAAAGGCCCTAGTATGCATGACTTGAGGGGAGCTCTTTTGCAAAAAGAGATATCTTCCATTGATGAGTATTTGGTTGATTTTAAAGATTCATGGCTCAAAACAGGTTGTTCCATTATGTCAGATGGATGGTCCGATGGAAAGAACCACACTATCATTAATTTCCTTGTTTCTTGCCCTCAAGGAACCATGTTTTTGAAATCAGTTGATGCATCTGATAAGGTAAAGGATGCAACCCTTCTATTTGAGCTTTTGGATAACGTTATTCAGGAAGTTGGGGAGCAGCATGTTGTGTAGGTCATCACTGATAATGCCTCAAACTATGTTCTTGCTGGAAAGATGGTTGAGGCCAAATATAAGACCATATTTTGGACTCCATGTGCTGCACATTGCATAGACCTCATGCTTGAGGATATAGGTAAAGTGGAGTGGGTAAAAAACACTGTAGAGCATGCCAAGTGCATTACAGAATACATTTACAACCACTCATGGGTATTGAACCTAATGAGGAAACACACTGGGGGCAAAGAGCTTGTAAGGCCTGCAATTACGAGATTTGCAACTAACTTCCTCACGTTGCAATGTCTCAATGGTCAACATAAAAACTTGCTGAAAATGTTTTCCTCTGATGAATGGTTTGAATCTCGGTGGGTTCGTAGACCAGATGGAAAAGACACCAAAAAGAAAGTGTTAGACACTTATTTTTGGAAAAGGTCTCTAGAGCTTGGGAAAATTACCGAGCCCCTTGTTAAGGTGCTAAGGTTGGTGGATGGGGAAAGATTGGCCATGGGCTACATTTATGAAG